>CM060244.1:35500381-35622022 GCA_030555515.1 Acutogordius australiensis
AGAATAAATGCGCTTTATCATTTTATAAAATTTTATTCAACTAGCCCACTTCACTTCGCGATTTTTTTCTTAAATGATTTGCTTACAATCACATTAGAGATTAAAGTCGAGAACCAAAAGTCCTGCCCCCGGCCCGCCAGGAAACAAGGGCTAGAACGGTTCATTTATATCGGGCCAAACGCACTGGGCTTAATTTTAAAAATAGAAATTACGGGCCGAGATGGGCCGAAGTTTTGAATTTCATTTGCTCTATTTGTAACTATTATCAATAAGAACTAAAAACGATAAATTTATTTTGACAAGATAAAGGATATAACTTTTACTCTTTGTTTTTACTCTATTTTTAAATCAACACTTTTTTAGCTTGTAATTAAAAATTTTCGGGCCTTATTAGAATTGGAGCCGGTTTTTTAAAAAACTAATTTTGGTTCTGGCCGATCTGGCTGTTTTGCCAAAATTTGGCCCGATCTAAAATGCGCGCTTTTATAAATATTCAACGTCAATTAAATAACGTTGCGCTTATAAAAATTTTAATGTAATTTTATTTTGCACGTTCGAGGTTTCGCTCAAGTTTAAGATACCTCAATACTTTACAAAATGATTGGGGCGATCTTAAATTCAGGATTCGTGCTTTTGAGCCTTCATTACTTCCCTTTAAGCAGAAGTTTTTAGTTATGTGGGTACGAGTCTTTTCAAATATTGGCTGGGAATCCAAAAAGATTGTCAAAATATACATATTAGAAACGTTGAACTTGGAATTATATTGAGCCTATAATAGTCCAACCGTATTTCTTTAATTCTTAATCGGTTTACGAATTATATATGGGACCAGTGAAATTAAATTGTAAGGAAGGTCAAAAGCCGGTTTGTTAACTGGACTAAAATCGGAGATTTTAACTTATAAATCTTCCATTAATTCCATTATCGCATTTTTAAGGGCCAGCTAGGCAGGGGATGTCCTAATTTTAACCAAGGGTTAAATAAGGCTTATATAAATCTTAAAAGTTGTAAATTTTTTATCATTTTGGTGTTCTTAAAAGTTCGACACCTGTGCGCTGTCCTAATTAAATTTTTTGCACTATTTTAGGAGACTTTTGCATGCTATCAATAACACCTAGGCATTTTAAGGCACCTTAGTATGTTTTTTAAATACCTGTTTACATTTGAATCTTTAATGCGAGTTAGGATTCTTGGTGCATTTAAAGTCAGTGGTACATTACAAAAATACCTCGGCTATTTTTAGAGTCCTTCGCTTAAAAACAAAAAAGTTGCGCCGGTTTTATAACATTAGCGCACTTCTAAGGGTATTTAAAAAATCTAAACGCTTTCAAATGTGCAGTTAAAGCGCTTCTAAATACACTGGTCCGCGAATCTTTAAATTTTTAGCACTATTCTATTAACCCTAATTTTAAATTCAACATGACCTCTATTCATTAAACTTTTCATATTCTAAGCATAAAAAATCAAAAACGTTTAATAATCAACATTTCGAAATGGATCACATAAAGTTCACTGTTTGTCCCTTAAATTTTGCAAAATTATTTCGGCGGAATATAAGCTTTGGACGTTGAGCTCAAGTCCAGACAATATTCCGCCGGCGAAAACGCGTTTTGGACGTTGACTATACGCCAATTAATATTCCGCCGGCGGAATATAAACTTTGGACGTTGAGCTCAAGTCCAGACAATATTCCGCCGGCGAAAATGCGTTTTGGTCGTTGACTATACGCCAATTTATATTCCGCCGGCGGAATATAAGCTTTGGACGTTGAGCTCAAGTCCAGACAATATTCCGCCGGCGGAATATTGCGTTTGGGCGCTGACATATGTAACCATATGATTTCTTTTGTCCGAACTAATAAATATGAGAATATTTTAAATTTTATTACGCAGATAAAAAGAAATTTTTACACCATAGGTGACTGCAATTTATATTATATTTATAATTTTAATTTCTACATACCTAAATCTATAGACACTTAATCATTTCAATATAGCCCTTTTTAAAATTACATGGTTTAAAAAAATCAATCCAATGAAAAGCCAATTAATTAGTAAAACAGATTTTTTAAAGTATATACTTACCCTGACGTGTTTGATAAAGGATTTTTTACTATCTTAAGGGGGCTGGCTATAGCAATTATGCGTATATTTTGCATTTTTATTGATATTTTGTCTATTTTTATTTGGTTTAAATAAGATATAACTTATTTTGAGATTAAGTTATAGCTAGGGAAATATTTGGCTAAGGTTATTTAATTAAGGTTAGGTCTTTTGGGTTTGGATTAATGTTAGTATAGATGAAATAAATACTTATTTTTCATAAATTAATCATACATGCATGTAAAAAGAGAAGACCATAGCAGAAATTTCTGGCTATAATACCTTTTAAACCTGCTTAATTAAATGACATGACTGCTAGCAAGCAGTATGTTAAAAGACTTTTTACTCCTTAGATTATGTCTTTCTTTTAATTAAAAATGAGTACAAAAACACCAATTCATGGTTTAAAACAAACATGCCTTGCTAACGCTAAAAACGCATTTTGATAGATAGGAACATGATGTAAGAATATTGAAGATTGGATTATGTTTAATATGGCCTATTCGATAGAATAATATAAACAAATAAATATTTTAAAATAGCATTATTTCAAACTTAAACCCTTTAAGTAAGAAAAATAAAAAATAAAATAAAATTTTCTATTTAAACTGAAACTTTATTATAGGATATGATCAAAATGTATTATATATTAATAAGTCGAGTAAAATTTTTTTAATAAAATAACACATAAGTTTGAAGAAGTTTTATTCATAAGAATAATGAATTAAATTATAAATGTGTACACATATGCTTTTAACATAACTTATTAATTTAATTTTGACCATATCAAATTTTCAAATTCTACTTGAAATACAACAATTTTATTTTCTAAACTACTATGAAGATATTAAGTTCCTAACATTGTTATTATAAATTTTTTTGATTATATTATTCTATTGGATAAATTTTATTTAGATAGGATAGGAACATTGTTTTACATATTACGGACGCAACAAACCTTTTTTAGGAGATAGAATATGGTTATTTTAATTGTGTTTAATCTGCTATGCTTCATTTTTTTTAAAAATCACCAAATCTAAAAATTTTTCAACAAAATTAAAGCAAAGTTAATCCACTATAGTTTTTGATAAACTTAAATCCTTATTTGTTCATATAATTCCGCGTGTTTTGTTTTTGAAATTACAAATTTTACCTTTCTTTTATAAATATATATTTGGAAGAAATGCTTAACAAACTTAAAGATAATCCCTTAATACAAAATGAGTAAAGATCAAATATTATATAAAACTATAATAAATGAATCAAATGTAGGTAAATTAATATATTTATTTTTCTAGGTTTGAACTTCCTTTGATCTTTTTGAAAAGTACCGAACATTAAAACTATCACTTCTTGGTTTTCATGGAAAAAATATCTATAAATAATTCTTTTCAAAGAACATTTTGCTATTTGTATTTTACAATCATAAAATTTGTTTTTATTATCTTTTTTAGACGAAATGTCTTAAATTTATACTGCAAGATTTAAATATCCAAAACTCGCAAGCTTATAAGGTGGGTCGAGTCTCAAAAATAAATACCTACATGTGGCAAATAGTTATAATTAGCTAATCAATAAAAAAATTGCCAATTTTAAATACTATCAAAATTGACTGTAGCTAAGGTAAATTATGCTCTATAGAACAAATCGGAGGTTTAAATCTCGGTATCAAAAAATAAACGTTTAACTTACCTAGAAGTTGCTGTAACCTACTAAGACGAAGGTACCACATTTTACTTGGATTGAAAGATTTGAGCTGTCGCCAGGGCTTTTTAGGGGATTCACAAACTATAAATCCCAATATGAAAGTCGCCGCATGGCAATAATATCAATATTCCTCACGAAAAAAAATTCAAACAGAACGTAAATCAAAGGACTACCTGATAAAGTGTATCATGAAAAGGCCACAAAAAATTAAAAAGATATGAAAACAATATTGTAAAATTATAATGCCACCTCAATTCATAAGTATGAAAAAAATTAATTGTTTCTTAATTTAAGAAATCTTAATTATTTTTCGTATTTTAAGACTTTTAATCTTATGAAATTGCAATTTTATATTTTGAACGGCTTTAATATTTTATGCAATATCTCTGTAAATAATTAGAAATGTCAACATGACATAAATATAACACCAATTATATTTCATTTTCTTAGAATTTCTTTTCATGTTTATAAATGAACGAGTCCAAGTAATCTTATTAGCAATCTAAAATAAAACTGTTTATTAAATTAAATTTTATACAAATCGTGGTCACATTTTTACAAAGTTTTGAGTAAAAAAACTACTTTTTAAAATACTTTGTCAAAACGCAAATTTTTTAAAAAAAAAGCGTGATATTGAATTAAGGAAAAAAAATTTTTTGAAAATGGGATGTAAGAAATAAACTTTACGTCATTAATAAAGGAAGGAATATATAATATATGTATATCTTATATATCCAACATATTTTTGAATATGTGTAAAATAAAATTAGCCTCTCTTAAATTTACATTGTAGTATTATAAAAAGACAAAACGCAATTTACAAGCAAATAGTCAACTTTGAATAGGCCATGGGGTACTTGCTGAATAATATAAAAATATTATTAAATTATGACAAATTTGATAATTATTTTATACCATTGGCGTAGGAGAGGGGGGGGGGGGGGGGGGTTTGGGGATAAATCCCCTTTAAGCATGCCCCCCACCCAAATTAAAAATTTTTGTGCATATCCCCCCCCCCCCCCCCAAACTCAAATACTAATTAAATCATTGGCCTATTAGATATAAAATTTAACAGCGTAGATTGAAGATTTACGCCGCTTGTTCTTGTTAACATGCTAAATCACGGATTTTAAATACACTATGTATAATATTTAACAATTCAAAAATAAAATTTATTGCATATAATATATCATTAATATAATTTTCTTAATACCATATATGTTTGTTTAAATAAACATTAATTATAATGGTCCTTAATGATTACTCGAATTTTAAAAAGTTAAGTAACAATTACATGACTCAGTAGATTTCAAACTAGGGCATGTCAAAACTCCGGAATTCGGGAAGGACTCCGATTCACCGGGAGTTACAGAGGAACTCCGTTTTAAAAAACACTCCCAAAAACCGCCCGGAGTTTTCCGTTTTTAAACTCCGGGGTTTTTTCCCGGGAGTTTAAAAATTAACATTAGCCCATTGGAAATGTTGGAATTGTGTATTTTTTTTTGTCCAAACTCATTTTTTATAAAAATAAAGTTGTAATTAAATGCAAAAGCAGCTCATTATGCAAATATCTCATATTTATATGTTGTTAATTTGTTTTTTTTTTAGTTTTTTTATGATACTTGATATAAACTAATTAAACAATTAACTTAATGTCTGCATAGAATTTTAGTCGATTATTTATGTATTTGGTGGTAATTTTTTTATTAGACGATTTGTACAACTTGTATTTATTAAATTATGGTAATTTTTATCAAATTTGTGTCTGCTAACGCTGTCAATAAATTTGTCGCAAATGCATTTTAAGCATTATAAAACTATTTTTTTTCTTGCTGTAAAATATGATAGTTTGGTAAAATTAAACCATTTTTTTTGACTTGTGATAATGTCACCAAATTGTCGCAAATGGATTTATGTATTATTAAGCGTATTTTCGATTTTTTTTCGAGCGGTAAATATTGGTAATTTTTTTTAGTAAAATAATTCCATTTTTAATTCTTGTGATAATGTCACCAAATTGTCGCAGATGCATTTATGAATTATAAAACTAATTTTATATCGATTTTTTTTCTTGTGGTAAAATATAATAAGTTTTTTTGGTAAAATTATTAATTTTTAATCTTGTGATAATGTCGCAAAATTGTCGCAAATGCGAATGATTTAATATTAAAGGTATTTTTTCGATTTACTAGCTCGATAGATTACTTAATAATATATTTGCTCGCCCGCCTTTCCCGCCCCCCCCCCCCTAATCAGCTATCCGGTCCAGCCGGAATTTTTTATATTTGTGGTCCGGCCAGCCCACCCAAATATTTTATATTACAAGCTAAAAAAAATTTTGGATTTTAATCAATATAATACAGAATGTAAAAGTTTTTCCAATATTTAGATAATGACATTTGCGACAATTCGGAAATGTCACACTAAAAATTTTTCATAAAAATTACTCATATTAGCCCGAACTAAATAAAATATAAGAAATTTATTCAATATTGAATTATAGACTTTGCGACATCAGGTGACATTGACTCAGCAGGCTTCATATTAACAAAATTTGCCAAATTTATTAATAAATAAGGTTAAAAACAAAAAAAACTTTAAAAAGTTTTTTTAAAATTTAAATAATGGCATTTGCGACAATTCGTAAATGTCACTAGTTGCCTAAAAATACAAATTTTCACAAAAATTACTCATATACGGCAGCCCGAACAAAACAACTCGAAAATATTTATTCAATGGTAAATTATAAACATTTGCGACATTCAGGTGACATTAACTCAGCAGGCTTCATATTAACAAAATTTGCCAAAATTTATTAATAAATAGAATTAAAAAAAATCGAAAAAAGTCAAATTATAGACATTTGCGACAGATAGGTGACATCCAGCAGGCTTAATAATGACGAAATCAATTTATTAATAAAGCTAATTGAGAAACTTTATATAAAGATTACTAACACACGACCGCCCCAACCAAAAAAATAAAATAATATAATTTATTAAATTATTTGCATTTAGGAGAGTTTATTGACACAATTTCAGCAGACTTGACATTGAAAAATTAATTAATAAATAGTGACAAAAATTTTCCAGGGCTTAATTTTGACAAAGTTAATTTGATATTTAACAAAATACAAAATACTAATATTCTCCCACGATTATTTTCTTTACCTAAAAAACTATCGTTTCATTTTTTACATCGTAGTAAAAACATCTGATGGCTAAATCCCCCTATTTAAATAAAAAACTCACTTTTAAAAAAACTCCAAAAAACCCGCCCGGGTTGAGCTCCAGGAGTTCAAAACGGGAAAACTCCGTAGCATAGGGGTTCTCGCCCCACTCCTTCCATAAACTCCAACTGGAGTTTTAGCAAGCCCTAGTCGTGCCCGCACTATGCCGCCAAAGGCGGCAAAAATTTTTTTTTGAAACTCTCCCCAAGCTTTACAACTTGCTACGCCCTTGTTTTATACAAGCCGTTCTAATAGGTTTTATATGTTTGCTTAGTAAGATTCGATTGAAGGTTGTTTTGAATATTTTTTTCCTCGGCTTAGTTTTAAGTGAGCAACGACATTTAAGGCATCTTAAAATCCAGTGTTAGTACTTTTTTAAAATCAAACAGGATAATAGTTTATATAAATAAATTAAATAGGATTAAGGGCATTTTAAAGATACAACTACACGAATAATTTGGGAAAAGCCAAAACCATGGCATCTAAGATAAGTGAAAAAAACCCTGTTTTGTAAAAAGTCCGTTTTTTGTGTGGTAATACATTTTGTTTAAAAGTCTTTTTAAGGGAAACCCTTTTATTTCACTCAGCTCTTAAATTAGTTATATTTAAAATATATGTTAAATAAAATGGACCCTAATTCCTATTTCAGCTTGATTTTGAGTTCCTACACTAAACTTTAAAACTGATACAGTATGTGATATCCAAAATTAAAGAATGGTTATTTAAGGTCCCTTTAGATACGCTGTTGGGATATTTTAAACTGGTCAGCGATCCGCCTTGAACCAAGCAACATATTTTCTAACTTAGGCCTGGCCTAACCCAAAATTTAAATTTATATATTAGATCCTTGATCCTTAGAGCAATAAGTATACAAATATTTTGTGCTTTATATAAATATAATACATAGTTTTAATCAGGCCCGATTCTAGCTTTTCCACTTTGGGGGGGGGGGCAAAAAAAACTTGTGGGGGGGGGGCAGAATTTTTTTTGCCGCCTTCGGCGGAAAAATTAGCCGTGACCTTCGGTTACGGCAAAAAATATACATGTACAACAATTGAATCCATGTTCAAAATTTTTTTTAAAAAATTAATAGTAATTTATTATATTCATAAAATAAAAAAAATGATTGCGTTTATAAATTGGATATGTGAATTAATTGTTTTCACTAATATCAATTGCTTATAAAGATATGAGATTTGGAAATTAATTGTAAGTATAATTTTATCATTTGGTATCCATGCGCATGAAAATTAAAATATGATATATATGAATGATAAAAATGAATTATATAAAACTCTAGATTTTAGAAAATGAATAGTAAGATAAGATTAATTTTCGTGAAAAGAAATTGTGTAAGTAGGCTAATTTGGAAGAATATATATGAAAAAACACTGGTTATATATTACTAGTAATTTTAGGGTAAAAAATTAAATAAAACATGAACATAAACGTTAAATGCGCATAAAAAAATTGCAACCATGTCTTAAGATAGTGCAATAATTAGCTGATTATTAGCAGTTGTATTAATCTAACAATTTTATGCTAGAGGTTGTTTTGTTTAATTTATAAAATTCATCAAAATTCAACGCCCTAGATAATGATCGTGTCCTAGAAGAACCAAATCACCTTTACGCAGGTCACTACTTGCCAGCTTACTAGAAGTTATTATTCTTTTTAATGAAGAAAATGTGGCCTCACAACTCGACGTTGAAGAGCCAAATAACAAACTTATAGAAAAAATGTTAAATAGATTAGATAGAAAACGCATCTTTGTAATCATACAAAAATTTAACAAAATTATTAGTAACACATTAGTAATTATTAAGTTTTCCTATTAAAAAATTTTTGGCTACAATCCTTAAATAATGAATTTTTATCAATATTACTTATTTTTAAAAATGGCTCTAATTTATTTATATCTTAAAAAAGGATAATCAAATTTATAAAGGGAAACTAAAGATTCTAAATAAATTATCAGTAAAAAATCTATTATCAAAAGAATCAATAATATTAAAATAAATACTTTATAAATCAACATTAATATTTAAATTATTTTCAAACTTATGAGTAGAAAATAAATAAAAATTAGAAAAATCTTTAGATTTAGTTTTTCTTTTATCCATAGATAAATTATTGTCATTTAAAAAAGTATTATATATATATATATATATATCAATTGAATAAATCTTTAAAAGTATATGTATTTGTTAATTGTTTAAATTTTTAACAATGATGTATTAAATCAAAATATTTATTACCCTAAAAATCACTAACAATGAGAAATAAATTTTATAAATACATAAAGCTCTTGCATCGGCATCGATATATTATCGTTTTTTAATGAAAATATAATTTAAAGTTTAAATTTAACAGTTTGACTATGTTGAATAAGAATAAAATTTTAAATTATTTTTACTTTTAAATTTTTTTTGTTATTTTGACCTTTTTTCTAAAATTTTCAAGGTTTATACCTGACAAACTAAATTTGATTAGGAAAAACGGTAAACGGATTTGATATTCCCTAAAATGGTAATTTTGACACTGTAATTAACTCATTACTCTCAAAAAATTGTTGACCTGTGAAATAAGACAATTTATGCATATTTTTGGGCAAAGAATAAGCCTTGCTATTTCGTCAAATAAAAATACTTATTGCCAATATAGTTTTTTTTTCGTAGTACCATAGTTTATTTAAAGCTTCATTATTTACATAAGGAGAGTAGTTATAAGATATATATCTTTTAAGTTTTGAAATATATATAAAAACCTAATACGACATATTTTTACAATTTATACATTTTAAATCAAATGAGTATCTCTGCGCATGTTTTATTATTATCATTCTTAATCATTAAATCTATAGAATATTCACCAAGATCCTTAATAAATCGGAAAGTAATTATAATTTTAATTGATGACATAGTTGGGTTAAAAACAAAGCCGCCAGTAGGTCAATAGAGTTTTTTTTTAAAAACTAAAAATGGTAGTTTCTATAAAAATGCATTTATTGTCTATCACCCCCCCCCCCCCTCCAGGACCGGTACGTGGCCTATCGAAATTTAAAAGCTAAGCAAACTGCTTTGAGACAATTATAACAATTTCTTGTAAGCTCTTAAACCATATTGTCCCAAAGAAATTATCTGTAGCCGATAAGCAAGGCATGGGTTGCTCTTATAGACAAAACTGCATACCACCCCTTCCCCCCTCTTTTACCATTCCCATTCCTTAATATTATATTAAGGACATACAACACTACTAACTTTATGTTTATTAGCCGCCCCCCCCCCTCCGCTTCCTTCCCAACTATGCCCTTCTTCTTTCGCTAACTCTGGTTATAGCAGGAAGGGCTTGCATTTAGTACATACTCAAAACAAAGATTTATACAAAAAATTGTTGATAAATATTTGTATGTTATTTGGATATATCTCAGGTATGTTAATTTAAATCCTTTTAACTGATTTGGATGAAAAAAAAATTGATATATTACTCTGGACAACAAAATTTGGACGACTCTTATCATCATCTATGGTAACTTTGGTTTTTAATCAAGTTTTTGGCGCTAATCACGAATATGAAATCAGAATTTTAATCAAGGCCTCAAATTTTTAGTTATTCGGTGTCAAAGTTGAGATTTTTTGATTTTTGGGGTATTTTGGGCTTCTATATCATAAAACGTATGGGTGGTAACAAAAGTTAAAAAATATTTTTAGATAACAAAACATTCATTATCAACGTAAGGGGTTTAAAATTTTTTTTAAATATTTAATTTTATTTTTTTTTTTCATTTATGTAAAATTAGTGGTTTTTATCATAAACTACGTTTTTTGATCCTAAATAACTTGAAAGTAAATTGCTAAAAATTTGTGTAATAATTTTTTTTAGATATGTTTTTTTAAGGAATCTGAATATGTCAATAGATTTTTTGTAGAATTAACAGTAATAGAGTTTAAATTTTTTTTGAACTTTGGACGCGGCTAAAAAAATTGGAGGCCTTAGGAAAAAAACTAAACCCGGGATTGTTATCGCAAGAAAATTCTCTACAAAATCCTCAAAATCGTTTATGTTTTTTTTTGTTGTCCAGTTATTAAAAGTAGTTATTTTATGTTAAATAAAATGAACACCAGGCGTCAAAAAATAAAGAGTTTGCTAATTCAAAAAAATGTAAAAAAACGTTTTGCTTTGCATAACCTTTTTTTTTAAATTTTCCATTCTTTTGTAAATGCAAAAATATATTTATTTCGGTTAATTATATAGTCACAAGTATGTTTTCTTATTAAGGTAGATACATTAGTTCAAGTTTTAAATTATCTGTTAGCAGTTTTTGACTGCTAACCAAAAAATTAATAGAGATTGAGTGAACAGAAAGTATAAAAAAATGTTTTCAAAACTAATTGATATAAATTTTGACCAGATCCTATAATGGCTTGTTGTAGTTGGTTTGGTTTTGTTAAAATACATAACACTGAACAACAAAATTTGGAAGACTTTAAGCATCATTTATGGCTATCGTTTTTGGTCAAGCTTTTGGTATTAAATACGAATATAAAATTAGAATTTTAGCCATTGCCTCAGATTTTTAATTTCAGTGTCAAGGTTGAGATTTTTCGATTTTGGGGGTATTTTGATATTCTATATCACAAAGCGCATGGGTAGTAACAATTTAAAAATATATTTGGATTACCAAAACATTCATTATTAACGTAAGGCGTTTAAATTATTTTATACTAAAATTTTTTTTTAATTTTTATTTTTATAAAATTAGTGGGCTATTTCATAAAATTCGTTTCTTGATCCTAAAAACCTTGAAAGTAAATTGTTTACCTGTGAGCTATAAACTTTTTTAGATGGGTTTTTAAGAGGAATTTGAATTTGTTAATAGATTTTTTAAAAAATTAATAATTAAGAAAATTTTTAAATTTTTTTTGAACTTTGGACACGGTTTTAAAAAATGGCATTAGAAAATAAACTAAACCCGATACCGTTATCGCAAGAAAATTCTCTACAAAATCCTCTTTAAATCATTCATGTTGTTTTTTTGTTGTAGAGTGTAATATATATATAATAAAGCATTTTTACGCGTTCTATTAATTACGTTAAAGGAATTATGCGCAACGCCTTTATATAACCATGCCACGTGTGTTTTTTAATTGATTTTTATATAAAAATGAAAATAGTTGTGGCCGTATATGAAATTAAACAAAAAAATTAATTTAATATTTTCCTTCTAATAAAAATGTCATAACGGACTTAATGCTTACCTAAAAATTGTAAATTGTTTTTTGCTAATTGAATTCTAAATTTATCTTGTTTATTTATTTTATGACGCAACTGTAAAAATTGCAAACAACCATACACAGTTATACAGGGTTGTGTTGTGATTCTTGCAACAACGATTCAGGGTTTAATTTTTCCCCCCAATGCCCCTAATTTTTTATACTGCATTTAAAGGGAAAAAATATTAATATTTTAAAAATTATCGGCATATTTTGATTCCTTATGAAAAACATTTTAATTAACTATTTAATGTTAGCAATTTACCTTTAAGATATTTAGGATCAAATAACGGATTTTAAATATGAACCTAAAGGTTTTACGAAAAAAAAATTGATATTATCAAAAAATTTTAACAACCTTACGATATTAATATATGTTTCCTTAATCTAAATATTTAAACTTTTGTCCGATAGGTTTGTAATATAGAACCTTAAAATATTAACAGGAAAATCTTATTTTTGACGATTTAGAAAAAGTTGTTTGAATTTTGTTTTCCCTCGATCCAAAGTCCAAAAAGAGTACCCCTTTTGATTTGGCTAAAATTTTGCATGGAGGTAATATCTAAGGGTATTTTATAATCTGGAAAATTTAAAGCGGATTTTTGACGAAGATAGGAGCAAAAGAAAAAAATCGCAAGTTGAATTTTTACATTTGATGCAACTATGAGAGGTTATAAGTCAAAAAGTTATATAGCTAGACACTCAATTTTGTTTATTTTGAAGAGGACAGACAATAAGGGCTATCTTGCATGAATTTATTTTAAAAAATTTATTTTAAAGTTTCACAAATTTATAAAAAATAATCTGATAAAAAAAGTAAAACAGAATATTTTTGTCCTGCATAGAATATTGAAACTTAACAGATGTTCTTTTTTTATGCATATCAACAAACTTAAAATAAGCGTAAAAAGTCAAATATTTAACATAGTTATATGGTTAAAAACAAATCCATTCTAGGGCTAAACAACTTTAAAAAATTATAAAGGGGAAGAATTAGCATCAATGATGAATTTAAAGACTAATTATCAGACTTAATTTAATATGAATAAAAGACATTCAGCCTTTTCTAATTTTTACAACTGCCAAATATGTTTTTGAAATATTATAGAGCAAGGCATACAATATATATCTAACCGACCTTAACAAAGTTTAAAAACCACCAATTTTAGTCCCATTTACAAGTTAAAAATAAACGCCCTAGACTTATTAAAGAAAGTGAGAATATCACTATTACTTGATTCTATAGGCATATGGATGTGGGCATTCACCAAAAGTTTTTTATAACTAAATGCGTTTCTTACGATTACACAAGAATAAATTTTAATAAAATAACAAATTACAAATTTAATTAAAATAATGAAATGATGTCATAATCATCTTTTTTTGTAATTTTCCTATCTCGTTCTTTTAAGATTTTCTATACATAAGGTAAATAATATTTATTTAGCACTTAAAAAAGCAAATTATAAATGATTTTATAGGTTCTAAATATTGATAGTTAATTATGCAAAAATAATAAAAAAATAAGCTTGCACAAACGAATACAATCTGCGTCAGTTTTTTGACACCAAAAAATTTGCTGTTTTTTGGCAAATTTTGGTATTTTTATTATAGAGGCGTCAAAATCGAATGACAAAAGATGGGGCTATTATTTGAGCAATATTTTAACTATAAAATAAATGTTAAATTTTTAAAAAAAAGTTAGCTGATTAATCAGAAAGTCGATTTTAAAAACAGGCAAAATATTCACTTTTTTTCGGTTTTGAGGTTCATTTTTTCATTGTAAATTTATTAATATTAGTAATAATCAAACAAATCAAACTATTAAGGTTCAACATTGCCCATATGTACTGCTTTGTTGACATTATTAAGGGACATATTTTATAATTTTTTTTAAAAAATATGATGCGTTATTTGAGCCTTTTGTGTCTAAACTTGACTTTAAAATTTTAATAACTTAAAATAAATTTTTTAAATAATTTTTGCTTCTAAGGTAGCCCTTATTACGATCTTCAAAATAAAAAAATTTATGACTCTAGCTACAATTGATCCATGAGGGCAAAGTTGCCTCAAATTTTTTTTTGTAAATAAATGAAAAATATTTTTGCGCATATCTAGGTCAAAAGTCATTTACGGTCAAAAAAATTTAGGTTTTCATTGGAGGAAAAAAGTTTGTCGATTTGAGGTGGTATTGACCAGAGCTGGGAAAAAACCCATTTTTCGACCAAACTCAAAATTTTGTTTTTTAAAAATTTCATGACAAATTAAAAAAATCAACTATTAATAAATACAGAATATAAGCAGAAAACATTAAATTTTATAAATATTTCCTTGACTAAAGCTAAAACCCTTTATTTTTTCGAAATTTCAAAAAATAAAAAAATGAGTTTGACCCAAAAATGGGCATTTTCCCAGCTCTGGTATTGACCATATACTAAATCTGATTAGCCATTACAATTATTATTATCTTAGCATATAATGACGTGACTAAATCCGTGATACGTGACCCTAAAACAACTCAAAACGTCATTAATTATCAGTCGCTATCAAAAATGCACACATGGCAAATCGTATTAAGCCTTACTTGTACAAAAAAAATTAAAATGTACATCTTTGTAACCTACAGCTATGCTCGGTAAGTTTGACTCGAGTTATAGCTTTAAGTGCCACGAGGTTCCGTAATTTTTTTACCGCGGGTCAGCGACAGCAATATTATAGAGTCTTAAATGGTGAACTTTTTCCGAACGGAACAAGGCCTATCGTATGCATGTTAGTCCCCGACTCTAACCAGAAATTTAAAATGCAGGTTAGAAATTAAATTTCGTACATATGTTTTCTATTAGCCTGGGCGTTCAATGATTAAAAAAAATTAAAAAAAAATCATTATTTTGTCGAAATTTTTTTTTCATTATAATGAATTATAGTATAGAAATGAGCGTTTAAGAAGTGCCGTGATATTCTGGCCCGTCTTGACCGGTTAATTCTAATGATAATTTTATATAATTCTAGACCTTATAATAACCTTTACTAAAAGCTTATGGTTGCGCATATTCGTCATGAATACAAAAGATGATTGTTATTGCTCTTTCATTTCAAGAATGATGGCTTAATGTACACCGAACAAAAAAAATAAATCATACCTATTAATAAGTGAAAAAAAAATTGACCGGGTAAAAGATGGGTTTTTTTCATATGTATTTATTTTTCAAATTTTTTTCAAACTTCGGCTATATAGTATATATTAAATAAAGGCAAAAAATGTCCGAGGAATTTTTCGACTTTGGTATTCTAATAAAAATTAAAAAAAAATTTCTTTGTATTAAAATTATTTGTAACATAAGTTTTTTATTTCAAATAATAAAAAAAAATTCAAACTGCATTAACATTTAGAGTAAAAAAAGATCTGACCCCCCCCCCCCCCCCCCCAACCAAATAACGATATATGATCGATTTTGAAATATAGTTTGAAGTTGATGCAATTTAGTTGTTTAGTACAAAAAAATATAATTGTCAATCTTTATTTGTTTTTAAATATTTTCTTTTTTTTTAATTTTTTAAAATTAAAAATATTTAGAGCTCGCTTGATAATTTGATTAAAAAACGGTTAACGTATTTGTTATTTTATATATGTTTAGTACTAATTTCGTTTATTACTCTCAAAAATTTGTTGACCTGTGTAATGCGTTTGTTCATAAACTTATTATTATATAATTAACGATTATAATATATAATAATTCAACAGGCCCTATTTACTAAATGTGTATTCCTGTTTTACAAATATTTTAGCAGGTATCAAGTGCTAAATAAGGTTTTTAATGTGTATAGAATAATATTATTTGGCTATTTTTTCTTTTGTAAAAAGAGAATTTTTACCCTCAATTAATTTTATATTATAACAAGTCCTAATAAAAAAATTTGCTTGCAATTTTTTTATTTCATTTTAATTTATTTCAATATTTTTTTTTATTTATCTAACCTATATATCTATTGTAGTTTGTAGATTTGATGTGGAAATCAAATATAATTGTTACTCTATCATCTGTACAAGAATATCCCGTAAGCAATTTAACAAATTTTAACCAATGAACGAGCGACAAATATGATGGGGCATACAAAGCACAACGCATCATGTGTTTAAGTTCTAATTTTTCATTGCGTCTTAGAATATATTATATGTATATTAAATGTTTTACAATTAGTGCATTCTTTTTTAGGAAAAATAAAAATAAGTCCATAGCTTTAATAAGGTTACAAAGAGAAAAAATCAAGTATTTTTTAAAAAATTTTTAATTCACCTTCACAATTGTTATAAAAGCCCCCAGCTTTAATGCTAAGAACAAATTGAACATGCTTAACACTAGTGTTTTCCGACTTTTAGTGTTTGTTTTCAATTTTTCTCAGTTTTTATTGGCTTAATTATCGTTCATTAGACATACAAATAATAAATTTATAACCAGGTTTTGTACATATAATTATAAAAATGCATACAAATTAAAATCTTAGAGCATAAAACACAAATATTGTAAAATTTAAAGCAAAATTTGGTTTTTAGTTTAAACACTTATATTTTTATTATAACAAATAACAAAATTGATTTAAAAAAAATAATGTTTTATTTATAAGGCCAATCCACTGAAATTTAAAAACACGGCATATTTAAAGTTTTGAAAACTAATGGTTATACGATTATCAGCTATATGTAATTATTAAAAAAATTTCTAAATTCACTGAAAAGTTGGCACCGCTTAAAAAAATTAAAAAAACAATGCTTTAAACAAACATCAATGGCACGTGAATTTTATAACATAAAAAAATAAATCCCATGGCCTTATCTCATATATTTGTTTCGTTTTTCTTGATTATTTTCGGCTTCAGCTCCTGCCGTCCATTTTGAAAAAATTGCCTTTTAGACCAAATTACAGATCGAAAATACCCTAAAAAGAAAAAATTAATTTTTATTCATATAAAAATGTATTTTTATCATATTAAATAAAAAGAAATAAAATTTTTTACAAGATCCATAAGCATTTACATTCAAAATTTGCGTACAAACTTAAATACGACGACGACACAATAAATTATCGGGTTTAAATATAAGTTTTATTTGGAGTTGGGAATCCAACAGTTTAGCTGTTGTAAATGCGAAAAATATTTCAATACATTCTTGTTTTGATTAAAACTTTTAATATAGCTGACTAACTAAGTTATTAGAAAAAACGGTAAACGGGAAAATCTTAATGGCAGGTTTGATCTCAATAGTTAGCTCATAACTCTCAAAAATTTGTTGAGCTGTGTTCTAAATTTTCAAAAAAGTTAAATTTTGTACGTATTCTTTGAAGAAGTTTAAATTGTTTTTGAATTGTTCTTAAGGTAGGAACCTTTTATTATAAAATATGTCACCTGCCATGGCAGATCAATTATAATATATAAGCACTTATTATTATATTATGATATTTTAAATAAAAATAATTCTATTTGTTTTATTTAATAACTAGATAAAAAAATTTTTGGGTGAGGATTATTGAAATTGCTATGCGGCCATTCCGTTATTTCAAAAAGTTTTTCTGTTTTTTTTGGAAACATTAAAAAACCTTCTCCCTAATGGGTCCTTTTTATGAGTGAAAGAATTTTCTAGAACTTTAACCTAGTTCAAGTGCCCTTTTTTAATCAATAGACATTCGCCTTTATTTTTTTATCTTTAGGTTAAAAATGCGAAAAATATGGATTTTGTTTCTATACAATACGATATATTTCACCCACCAGCTTACAATAACCGGGAACTAAATTTACTTTTCTTACATAAGTAATTGTTTATGTTGTTTTATGGGTGTCCAGTAAAGTTGTGCGCTTAAAAAAGAAAAAAAAATTTTTAATATTGAACATCAAAATTATAAATTTTTTATTAAAATATAAATCCTAAAATGGCATGTTTGATGTTTATATAAGCTTATAACATTCAAAAATTTGCTGTGTAATAAATGTTTTTTTAGATCAAAATATCTAAACTTTGGTCACTAACAATAGGTTTTATGATATAAAAACCCTAAACCCAAAAATTAAAAAATCTCAATTTTAACACAAAATATAACAAGAAATCAAAGGCATAGGCAGAAATTCTATTTTCTTACTAATAAGCATCATGACCAAAAACGATAGTTGCCATAAATAATGCGGAAACTGGTACGAATTTTGGGGTGGGTCTGAAAAGCAAAATCCTAAAATGCAAAATCCCAAAAAGCAAAATCCTAAATTGCAAAAACCGGAAGTAATTAATCATTTTTAAAAAAAAATGGGCGGAGATTTTAATGTTTACATTATAATGGAATTTGTCGGTACTTTGATTGTTTCTTTGATCTTTAAGTAATTTTTAAGAGATTTTGCTTTTTGGGATTTTGCGTTTTTCGGCCGAATTTAGTAATTTTTCAGACAAAAATTTTTTTTTCTGATTTTGATTTTAATTGATTTATATGGTGTCCCTATGATGTTTTAAGGTAAAATTTTGTCGCTTTTTGGGGATTTTGCGTTTTTTGGCCGAATTCAGTAATTCAGACAAAATTTTTTTTTCTGATTTTGATTTTAATTGATTTATATAGTGTCCCTATGATGTTAGAATTTTGCCGCTCTTCCCGATTTTGCTTTTTTTGGCAGAATTCAGTAATTTTTCAGACAAAATTTTTTTTTCTGATTTTGATTTTAATTGATTTATATGGTGTCCCTAAGATGTTTTAAGGTAAATTGCCGCTTTTCGGGAATTTGCGTTTTTTGACAGAATTCAGTAATTTTTCAGACAAATTTTTTTTTCTGATTTTGATTTTAATTGATTTATATAGTGTCCCTATGATGTTTAAAGGTATAATTTTGCCGTTTTTTCGGGATTTTGCGTTTTTCGGACGAATTCAGTAATGCAGACAAAATTTTTTTTTCAGATTTTGATTTTAGTTGATTAATATGGTGTCCCTTTTATGTTTTAAGGTAAAATTTCGCTGCTTTTCGGGGATTTTGCGTTTTTTGGCCGAATTCAGTAATTTTTCAGGCAAAATTTTTTTTTTCAGATTTTAATTTTAATTGATTAATATAGTGCCCCTTTGATGTTTTAAGGTAGATTTTGCGTTTTTGGCAGAATTCAGTAATTTTTCAAACAGAAGAAATTTTACCTTAAAACATCAAAGGGGCACCATATTAATCAATTAGAATCAAAATCAGAAAATAAAAATTTTGTCTGAAAAATTACTGAATTCGGCCAAAAAACGCAAAATCCCCGAAAAGCGGCAAAATTTTACCTTAAAACTTTATAGGGACACCATATAAATCAATTAAAATCAAAATCAGAAAAAAAAATTTGTCTGAAAAATTACTTAATTCGGCAAAAAAGCGCAAAATCCCCGAAATGCGGCGAAATTTTACCTTAAAACATCAAATGGGCACCATATTAATCAATTAAAATCAAAATTTGAAAAAAAAAATTTTGTCTAAAAAATTATTGAATTCTGCCAAAAAACGCAATATCCCGGAATAACGGCAAAATTTTACCTTAAAACATCATAGGGACACTATATAAATCAATTAAAATCAAAATCAGAAAAAAAATTTTGTTTGAAAACTTACTGAATTCGGCCAAAAAACGCAAAATCCCCGAAAAGCGGCAAAATTTTACCTTAAAACATCATAGGGACACTATATATATCAATTAAAATCAAAATCAGAAAAAAAAAATTTGTCTGAAAAATTACTGAATTGGCCAAAAAACGCAAAATCCCGGATAAGCGGCAAAATTTTACCTTAAAACTTCATAGGGACACCATATAAATCAATTAAAATCAAAATCTGTAGAAAAAAAATTTTGTCTGAAAAATTACTGAATTCGGCCAAAAAACGCAAAATCCCCAAAAAGCGGCAAATACCTTAAAACTTCATAGGGAAACAAATCAATTAAAATCAAAATCAGAAAAAATTTTTGTCTAAAAATTACTGAATTCGGTTAAAAAACGCAAAATCCCCCAAAAGCGGCAAAATTTTACCTTAAAACATCAAATGGGCACCATATTAATCAATTAAAATCAAAATAAAAAAAAAATTTTGTCTGAAAAATTACTGAATTCTGCCAAAAAACGCAAAATCCCGGAAAAGCGGCAAAATTTTACCTTAAAACTTCATAGGGACACCATATAAATCAATTAAAATCAAAATCTGAAAAAAAAATTTGTCTGAAAAATTACTGAATTCTGCCAAAAAACGCAAAATCCCGGAAAAGCGGCGAATACCTTAAAACATCATAGGGACACCATATAAATCAATTAAAATCAAAATCTGAAAAAAAAATTTTTGTCTGAATAATTACTGAATTTGGCCGAAAAACGCAAAACCTAAAAAGCAAAATCCCTTAAAAATTACTTAAAGATCAAAGAAACAATCAAAATACCGACAAATTCCATAATAATGTAAACATTAAAATCTCCGCCCATTTTTTTAAAATGATTAATTACTTCCGATTTTTGCGTTTTAGAATTTTGCTTTTTGGGATTTTGCATTTTAGGATTTTGCTTTTCAGACCCACCCCAAATTTTGTTGTCCAATGTTACTCAAAAACTATCAACTATTCTATTCTTTCCGAATAATAGATAATATTGTAAAAATGATTAACAATTTTCGATTTATGAACTAAAATGTTTTAAATTAAAATATTTTGTTAGAATAAATTAACTGAACGCCTTTAGACATAGTCGATTCGCAGTAACAAAAGCTTTGCTTTATATCAACAAACATCAATGACAATTGTGAATTTTATACATAAACCCCATAATGGCCGTACCTCATATATATTTCTTTTTTCTTAGTTACATCCTGCCTTGGCTCCTTACATCCGTCATCGCAAAAAATGGCCTTTTTTGACCAAACTGACAGATCGCGATGGGCCTAAAAAAAATTAAAGCATTATTTTTAGATATAAAAATTCCTTGTAACTTATATTTTATCAAATAATGAGAAATAAAACTTTTTAGTATATCAAGCTCTTACAACAATATTTAGATAATACAAAACATTTCGCGTCCAATTAAATATGGCATGGCACAATATATTATTGGTTTGTGTTATAATTATTATTTTAAGGTTGAATTTAACAGTTTAGCTGTTGAAAATATGCAAAAAAAATCAATTTATTTTTGTTTTTGAATCTTTTTTGTTTTTTTTGGCATTTTTTTAAGATTTTTAATGTTTATAGCTGACTAACTAAGTTTGATAAAAAAACGGTAAACAAATTTTAACATTAAAAAGATGGCACGTTTGATCTCGGTAGTTAGCTCTTAATTCTCAAAAATTTGTGGACCTGTTATACATATATATCAATTTTTTTTTATAGAGCGTTTTAAATAAGATGAATTATATTTTTAAGGGCTTAATATGTAGATACTATAGCAACTAATTTCCCTAGGGATGAACTAGCATATATCATTCAGTTGAGCCAAAGTTATAATAAATATTTAGTCGCAATATTCTTTAATAAAACCAGATTGTCTTTTAAAATAATCTCGGCTTCATTCAGTATTCCATTGTCAGGGAGAAATAATTGAATTTCGAAGCATCCATCTAAATGTGCCGACAATATGGTGATATAACATTACATCTTTATGTAGAGTCAAATTGTAAAGATACATTTCATTTACATTTTAAGGTATGCGATCATGTATTTTATAACTTCTTATTTTATATAATTTATTTAGTGACGCAAGTAAATAATTTATGTTCTAAACCATCCGTTTTTTATCAATATTATTTTAATTTCAAAATTATTACATATTTTTTTAATTTCCCACTGTTTCATGTGTTAAAAAAAATTAACTTTACATGTGGAGTCTGTGAATTACAAACATATAAACATATTTTTTTAAAGCATATACATATTTATTGAATTATTCGTTTTACTACTTTCCAACGCACAAAAAATAACCAACATAGAGCCACATTAAAAATAATTTAATATAAATGTAGAAAGACTCTGAAACAGCTGACTGCCTTAATGAGGCAAAAAGCTTAATGTTGTGAATGTTTAGCGTAAAAATAATTCAAATTTGTTAAAATTTTGAAGTTTAACAAAGAAAATTTAATAAACTAAAATTTGAATATCACTAGACAACAAAAAAAAACAACTTTAACGATTTTTTAAGGGTTGTAGAGAATTTTCTTGCGATAACGATCCCGGGTTTAGTTTTTTTTCTAAGGCCTCCATTTTTTTTTAAACCGCGTCCAAAGTTTAAAAATTTAAAAATTTTTTTTTGCAATTAATTCTACAAAAAATCTATTGGCATATTCAGATTCCTTATAAAAAAACATATCTAAAAAAGGTTATTACATAAATTTTTAGCAATTTACTTTCAAGTTATTTAAGATCAAAAAACGAAGTTTATGACAAAAACCACTAATTTTACAAAAATTAAAAAATAAAAAAAAATTAAATATTAAAAAAAAATTCAAACCCCTTACGTTAATAATGAATGTTTTCGTTATCTAAATGTATTTTTAAACTTTTGTTACTACCTATAGGTTTTATGATATAGAAGCCCAAAATACCCCAAAAATTAAAAAATCTCAACTTTGACACCGAATAACTAAAAATCTGAGGCCTCGGCTGAAATTCTGATTTCATATTCGTAATCAGCGCCAAAAACTTGACCAAAAATTATATTTGCCATAAATGTTGCTTAGGGTCGTCCAAAATTTGTTGTCCAGTGTATTTAAATAATAATTAAGAAACAATGTTTAATGCTAGAAAATATATAATTTGTCTAATTTCTAAAAATAATTGTGTATTAAAAATTGATTACATCTACTTTATCTAGATTATAATTCCCAATTACAAGAGGCTTTTAAAGGGAAAAAGCAAATATTTTTGGGGAAGATGATAAATACTTATTGCATAGTTTTTTTAAGTAAATAAGTTTAACCAGCGGTTGTGTAGGTGAAAAGAGTTGCGCGAAGTGGGGGGATGGAAGCTTATTCTATATCCCAGGAATTATTATAGTTTGAAATATATTTTAACTTAAAAAAAACCTGTTCGTTAATTAAAAATTCTTAATTTATATCTTTCTGTTTGTTCAGCAAAATACAGAAAGAAAATGAGAGAAAATAATTTAATTTTTTTTTCAGATTCAAAAAAAATGCTAAAAATTAAATTATAAAGTTACGGCAAATCTAAATTATATTTATAGACGTAGGTAAATAAATATAGTTTTATATAAATATAAGACCTCAAAACATAGTAGGCACTTCTTTAAGACTTTGATCTAACATTAAATATAAACTAGAGGCGGACTGAAAAAATCAATATCGAGCATGTTACCTTTTTAATTTTCTAAATTTCAAAAAGAAAAGAAAATTTTTTTTTAAACGTGGCCAAAAAATAAATAAAATTACTGTTTTTTCAAATAGATGGTGGGTACGGCTCATTAAATACCTTTTGTGCGAACAGTTCTCCTCTCCCCAATAAAATTGCCGTCATTATTAATGGCCATTTTACACCCTATGGAATCATTCACGAAATTGTACGTTAGTTTGTACATGTAAAATAGATTGTATAAGTACATTGTTTGAGGCAATTTAAAATAAAGTTGTTAGTACCACAAATCCGTACAAAAAAAAATTATTTTTCTTTTATGGATGGAACGGCAGACCTTTTCAATATTGCATATATTTTGTAATTATTAAACTTGCACTTAAGGAATTCGTTACTTTAATTTTGCCTATGATTAAAATGTTTATTCAACTAAATTAATTATAGATGTGATAACAATTTTTATTAATGAAAAAAAACTTAAATATTGAAATATATAAGTAAAATATATAAATTATAGATACATAAGTTCAACAACTTTAATAAATTTTAAAAAAAGAAAATTGAATAACATTGGCAAAAATTTGTCAACAATCTTATTAAATATTGAAATCCAACATTGGCCATTTTTGTACTAATGATCAAAGGAAAAGATAGTCTGAACAAATTCGAAAAAGAGATTTATAATTTTAGAAAAAAAATTTAACCACTTTTTTCGTATTTAAAAAAAAGTATAAGTATAATGTATTAATAAATATAATTTATAAAATCTATTTAAAATATTTTTAATTTCCTGAGTTTTTTCATTTAAAATATCAATTACAGGGTAGAAATTTTTTAATAGTTAATTGTCTGGTATGTTTTCATTTATTGAAATTTTGCATTTTAGTATAGGTTGTGAACATGAAGATGAATTATTAATGAGACCTATGTTTGATTGGGGTAAAATGGTATTTCTTATACAATTCTCAAAAAACTGCACGCAGAAAATCAGGTTTGTTACTTTTTAAGCTTATCATGTTTAGAGTCAAAAGCCTAAACTAACCCGGCCTCTAATCGTTCAAATAAAAACTAGTGGTCTGGGACAATTTTTTTATCCGAAATTTTTAAATTTTAAAGATGGACATTATGTAAATTCTTATATTGTTCCATAGGCCAATCAAGCTCTTATGTATGGAAAAAAATTTTTATTAATTTATTAAGCTCTTACATCGGCATTTAGATAATACAAAATATTTCGCGTCCAAACTTAAATACGACACGATATATTATCGGTTTTTAATGAAAATATTATTTGAAGTTTGAATCTAACAGTTTACCTTGTGTGAATATGCAAAAATAAAATTTCATTTTAGTTTTGTTTTTGAATCTTTTTTGTTTTTTTGACCTTATTTTTATAAAATTTTCAATGTTTATAACTGGCTAACTAAGTTATTAGGAAAAACGGTTCCCTAAAATAGCAGGTTTGATCTCTGTAGTTAACTCATAACTCTCAAAAAATGTTGACCTGTGTATTAAATCTATTTAACACAGCTCTTGTATATAATTATCAAGACAATTGAATTAATTAATGATAAAGGTTAAAATCCAGAATATATTGTTAAAGTTAATTGATTAAAATGTCAATGAAAAAAATTATATCATTTTAATTCTATAAAATGTCAAAAAGTCATCTAAAATATCTTGTTAAACCATATTAATATGTATAAAATTAAAATTTATTAAATGTACAATAAAAGAGAAGTAAATATACTAATTAAAAATATTTAGATATATTTGTTATAATTGCATAGCATAAATTAGCATATAATACGTAAACTAGGCAGATTGCAAGCAGGTCAGTTTTGAGAAATAAAAAAATATTAATAAAATTATGCCATCTATTTTTCTAATTTGTGGAATATTTGTAAAATGAATTTGGAGGCTTGTCATTTAGAAAATCAAAAATTAAATTTACAATATTTTACAAAAAATTATTAACTCAGGGCTTCATTTGAAAAAATTAGTTTTATGGTTCTTTCCTGTTTTAATCAAAAAATATGGCGTGTTTATGTCTATTAATTAATTCCAAGTTATAATTACTATTAATTTTTATAGAATATCAATTGTGCCTTGATTAGAAATTATAAAAGACGTCTTAAGATAAAATTAAATTAACAAAAAATTTTATGGAAAATAAGGGCAGATGAAATTAATAATTGCTATTTGGAAATCGTTATAATTCTTATTTTAAAATGCCTTTTGCATAATTTGAAACGTTTTATCATTTTTTTAAATTAATAAAAACATCTAATAAGTGAGCTATTACTGCCAACCAAATAACTTTTCTTAAGAAAAATGCTACATTTATTTAAAAAGGGGCTGCGAATTACTAATTATCTTCATTCCTTCCATGACAATTTTTGAAAAAAAAAAATGCTTGTCACCTTGGTTGCTTGATCGGGTAAGTAAAAAATTTTGCACCTCATTATAATTTAATTTAAGATATCTTATAAACTAGCAAACAAATGGCTGATTAAGTTAAATGTATTTAAATTAAAAAAAATATAAAAAATTATTAAAAATGTCTGATAAAAAATATTAGTTGGCGAAAAATGGTTGGGTATATAAAAAAAAATTAATAAATATTAGAATTATTCTGGGAAAAGTAGTATGAACAAAGCTTGCTCCCCCCTTCATTTTTCCTCGATTATGGTTCTGAATGCAGCTATAGGCCACCAATTAAACTTTTTTCTGCTATTTTTATTTTTCAAAATTATTTTTAAGATTATCAATAGGTATATTTATTTTATGTAAAATTTAGATTACTAGCATCAAAGTGTAGGTCAAATATCAATCTTAGGCCTCCAGTAGATCAGTATTCTGAAGATGCATTACGAAATTATTACGACTCAATCAAAAGGTATATTGGCCTTTGCGAAATTTTGTTTTTACAAATTTCCAAACAATAAGTAATAAAATTTACCGTTAAAAATTAAATGTTTTATATTAAAATAGACTTTATTTTGAACACTTTATTCCATAATTCAAGTTTTATTATTAAAGCTCGTTTTTTCAACAATATTTATCAAAATATTGTAATATATGAACTAATAGGCAACCTGTGTCATTTCTGTCTTAGACGCATGAAACTACGGGTTAAAAATTTGTGCATAGCCGTCTAGTATTATTTAATTTAATACAAGTGTAACCATTTTAATGCCAATGGGTGGCCAAGGAAGGCAGTAGGCCCTAAACTATGTGCTTAAAGCCTGGTCTAAAAACCTGTCTCGCCGGCGTGCGAGCGAATTCCACCAAGAGTCTGCCCCAAACGGGTATGGCACCCGGAGGAAATCTCAACCCCCATTGATGTTTATCTTTACAATCCTTAATTAAAATATTTTTCCATGTACAAGAAGCAAGGCTCAACATGGCATTTACAACGTATATGAAGAAGGCTACATTCATAAACCATCATTAATTTTAAACTTACTTTCTTAATAAATTTATTTATTTTAATAGTTCTAGAACATGTCATCAGCTAGTTCTAGGTACAAAATTGTACATTGAATATAATACTACCAAGCAGGCCCCAAAATTCTCAAGCGCCCCTAGGCAAAAAAAAAATAAGGCGCCCCTTATTTATTATATAGAAAGAACAAGAGTTAACAATAAAAATAATTTTTTTTAATATTAATTTATTGAAATATGATGCATGGTAGAAATCTTATATAATTAGAATATATATGATAAAATAGAATTCTAAACAATGCATAATAGTAAAATCTAAAATAAATAATGTAGCGCTCTCAGCAAATGTCTGACCCATGAGATAGGCTGGTATGGCCCTGCTACCAAGGCTACCTTCCGTCACAAAAATATATTTACGATAACTGCTTAACAGAAGTATAACCCTATACGTATTGTGGTCATGCTCAGGCATAATTTTAGCTACGCTTTATTTTGATTTAACTTTCTGTTCTGTTTTTATGCCCCCCCCCCCTCCTTTTTTATCCCAAAATTTCGTTTCAAAACTTTGTAAAATAAAAATTATTAATTATTAGATTACCATATATGAGGAAACTTGGGTTTAGATTTCTCATTTATTAACATTTTACAGTCAATTTTAATTCCTATTGTCATGGAAACAGGTTAAAATATTAATGTCATAAAAACTTAATGTTAAATATTGATTAATAAATTTTACTACTGGAATTTCTTATTTAATTAAATTGTGACCTTGCAGTGCATACACAAGAAAGGTCATCATCACATGTAATTTTTATTATTATTATTTTTCTCTGTTTGATTATATATATATATCTGAAAATTCGTTATTAATTAATTATTTTGATATTCATATACAAAATCTAGTTAATAAAATTACAACTAGAAAAGTGGTTCCCGTACCGAATTCTGAGTGATTCACAATATATATTATTCAAATTGGAGGTTAGAGTATTATTACTAATATTGTTTTTGAATCATTTGATATTTCGCGAATTTAGAATTTTTTTAGCGAAAATATTGATGGGATACATATAAAATGAGGCCATTATATTTGGATATTTCTTCGTTGTATAAGACGGATCCATATTAATTTTGTGCGTTGCCATTTTTATATTAATTTATCTGAGGTTTAAAGTTTAATGGAGAATTACTTATAGTTAGTAGAATAGTGGAAAATACAGTGTCGAACAATGGATACAGGCCGAGGTTTCGATATTACGAAAATGATCGATATAGACGATACGGTTCGAGAAATAATTGTTCTTGTAGTAGGACGGTTAACAATCCACCGCCAGTAAATAACGCGTGACTAAACTTACCTATAAGTAACCAGGATCCATGCAATAGGTTCATTAATGTTTTAATAAATAATAATAATTATGTTACATTTTTGCTGGATTCTGGTGCTGATATTTCATTAATAAATTTACATATATATTATAAATATTTTAATTTTTGTGAATTGCAAAGTCAAATACCGCCAATATTAGGAATTACGAAAATTAGATTAAATGTAAAAGGTTTTATTGTGTTAAAGGTTAAAATTAAAAATAATGTTTTTGACATGCCTTTTTTTGGCAACTGAAAATACAGACCCAAATTTGAGTTGGACTATTATAAAAAGACTTATAGAAGCTAGGTTAATAATTGTGAAGCCCATTAATATAAAAATTTGGGGCCGTAATGATAATGCCCATAATATGTGCCGTATGATTAATCATAATGAAGCTGTATTAAATAGAAATGATTGTAATTTAATTATGAAGAGTGGCATTGTACCTATAAAAGTGCAAATAATGGCAGACAATGTAATTAAGGTGGCTAATAATGATTTAGAAGCTATTTAAAGTAAAGCCAATAATAAAATTAAATGCCCATATGCGCTGTCGAATATCATACCCAGTAATGTGGATGAAATTCGCGACTTAATATGCGCGAGGCTAAATAAAAATGGCTTACCTACTATTAATATTGATTATATTTTATCCACGTATGCTGATGTTTTTAAGCCCGTTCTTGGTACATTAAAAGATGTTAAAGTTCATTTGCCACTGGATTTAAATGTTATACCTAGATTTTTGGGGTGTAGAAAAGTTGAGTTTACCTATATTAACGAGATTAAAGAAATATTAAAAGATTGGCAAGCGCAAGGCGTAAGTGCCTGCAAAATTTAGCCAGTGGGCTACACCGTTAGTCCCTGTTGGCAAAAAGAAAACGAATAATATTCGTATTTGTGCCGATTATAGGTTAACATTAAACCCCTATATGAAAAATGTAAAATATTTATTGCCTAATATGGAAGAGATTTGGGCGAAGTTAAAGAATGCGAAAATGTTTTCCAAACTGGACTTTGAAAATGCGTATTTACAATTATGCCTCGATGAAGAGAGCGTGGCAATTACAAAAATAAATACCCCTTTAGGGTTATATAATTTTTTACGTTTGCCTTTTGGCATGTCGGTTTCCGCCATATTTCAGCGCGCAATGGCGTCGCTTTTTGGCGATCTACCGGGTACATTCTGTTATTTAGACGATGTGTTAGTCGTTGGTAAAGATACGGATGAACATAAAAAAGGCTTAGAAATGGTATTGCAAAGAATTGCAGATAGAGGCCTACGATTAGGGCTAGATAAATGTCAATTTTTTACAAATAAAATTGAATATTTGGGTCATGAAATTAGTGGTAAAGGAGTACGCCTTTAACTGATAAAGCTATACAGAAATTAGTAGAACCTAAGACAAAAAAAGAATTACTATCAATATTGGGAACTGTTAATTATTACAGTAGATTTATTGCGAATTATAAAGAATTGGTAGCACCGTTATATTTGTTAGTTAGAACAGGTGTGTCTTTTGTATGAATTGATGTTCAGCAGCTAAGTTTTGATAAAATAAAGGATATCTTACAGGCTAAGCCCATTTTGGCATGTTTTAATGAAGATTTACCTATAGTGGTAGCTGTAGATGCCTCAGCTTATGGCATTGGAGGCGTATTATTACAAGATCATGAGGGTGTGCTTGGACCCGTATTATATTTTTCGAGATTGTTCAGAGATCCTGAAAAGCGGTACTCAGTTATAGTAAAAGAAGCTTTAGCATTACAATATGCCTTAGAGCGTTGTCAACAGTATTTAATTGGACAAAGATTTGTAATACTTTCTGATCATAAGCCGTTAATTGGTTTAGTAATAAAGGAGAGTAAAAATACTTTAATCTCTCCTAGGTTACAAAGACTACAATTATTAACAGGCAATTTTAATTTAGAAGTTAAATATATTCCAGGTAAATGGAATCACATGCCAGATATGCTATCGAGGCTGATGAAAGATGAAAATGAAAATAATGCCTCATTAAATGAATTTCAATATAGCAAGGTAGAGGTTAAAGCATTGCTTATAAACAGTTTTGTGAAAAAAGAGGAAAATATAGGGGCCTCGAAGATAGATAAAGATTTACAAGAGATTTTATTACTGCTTAGTCAGGAGATTGAGGATTTGTCAGAAAGTAATGAATATTTTATGAGAGATGTAAATATTTGGGAGAATGATTTATTTAAAAAGGAAGAACGAATTGTAATCCTAGAATGTTTGAGGATAAGAATTAGTGATGAGTTGCATGTAGGCCATCTGGGTAGAGATAAAACAATAGCAATAGCAAGAAAAAGCTATTGGTGGCCTAAAATGAACGAAGATATTAAAGCAATATGTAGATCATGTGTGATTCGTGCTGCAATAGCTAATAAACCACCAAAGAAAAAAAATAGCTAATGGCCGAATTGTAGTGGGCCGTGGGAACGTATACATTTGGATTTTTTCGAGTTTAATAAAGATCATTATTTACTTGTTGCCGATGCATACTCGAATTTCATAGATTTTGTAAAGGTCTATAGTCCAAATGCAAATGCGGTAATTAAATATATGAAAGACCTGTGTAGTTTATTTGGTTTTTCGTTAATAATAGTGACAGATAACGGTTATCCTTTTATAGCACAGGAGTGTCAGAGTTTTTGCGAAAGATATAATGTTAAATTGATGTTTACCCCGCCTTACAGTCCTAGCTTGAACGGGTTGGCGGAGCGTTCTGTTGGAATCGCAAAAAGATGGCTTAGATTAGCAGGCCAGGAAAAAGAAGGTGTTTTATATAAATTATATCGACAAGTGGCACCAAAAAAGGTAGGCTCAATAGCAGAAAGATTTTTGGGCATAGAAGCGAGGCTTAATAATAATGTTATTACGAAGGCACTCAGCTCAGATAATCGGTCTATGGTGAAGGATAAAAAAAACTTAGTGGGTAGTGTATGGTATTTATCACACAATAAGCACAGACCATGGCTGCCCGGAAAGATTATTGGGTATGAAGGAGACAGATTTGTACAAATAGAAGCTGAAAACAAGCAACAACTAAGAAGACATAAAGAGCATATTAGGCCGCGATGGTCCAAATAAAGATAAAGGAAAAAAAATTATTTATAATAAAAAATTATTTCTTAATATGATCTAATACTATTATATTATAATAATGTTAAAAGTATTACATTATTATAATAATTACGAAAACAGCATATGTTGATATAGGGTAAGTATAATACAATGGGGTGTGTGTTTATTATATACACATGAGCAGTGTCTCCTACTCCGGGGGGGGGGGGGTGGTAGGAACCAAGCGGTTTCAAAAAATCGGCCGAGGGGTAGTATTCGAGGGGGGTAGGTATAGTTATGGGGGGAATATGAATAAATTACGAAGTTTGTTACCCCCGAGATTTTGCCGAGGGGGATAGCTCTTCCATGAAATTTGGGGAGTAGGAGACGCTGCACATGAGGATCTTTGGAGCATGGTTCAAATTGGAGCTAAGGTTAAAACCGTTTCCGAGACGATTAAGAAAGAAGGCGCAATTCCTAGTCACAGTGTGCCCCACCGGGAGGATATTTTGGGAAGTATGGAATGAAGAACGACACAGCGACGTAGATCCTCAAGCAAGGATGACTAGCGACGTAGTTCCGTAAATAAGGATGACAACGACACCGATGGAGAACTCAACTCCAATAATGTCGGCTTTGGCATCACCGACTCCGTCAGATATGACTTTAGACAAGGTCTTGGAGTCGCTCACACGCATGGAGTCCAAATAAAGCCCATCGTGCAATAGATGGGGGGACCAATAAATTACATGCACAATTAACACACACAATATCAAATTTAAGGATTCATTTTTTGTAGTGTTTGCAGTGATTAATTTTTGCTCATATTACTTTTTTTTGTGTGTACTGCGTAAAACATCATTTGGCTCTTATTCGATTTTGTTGTAATTAATGTAAATTTTTGTGGCACATCAAATTTTTGGGAAAAGGAGGTGTCATGGAAACTCTTAAAATATTAATGTCATGAAAACTTAATGTTAAATATTGATTAATGGTTTTTACTACTGGAATTTCTTATTTAATTAAATTGGACCTTGCAGTGCATATACAAGAAAGATCATTATCGCATGTAATTTTTATTATTATTATTTTTCTCTGTTTGATTATATATATCTAAAGATTCATTATTAATTAATTCTTTTGTTATTCATATAAAATCTAGTTAATAAAATTACAACAAAAAAAGTATCAATGCGCATAAAAATTTAAAATACGATATATACATGATAAAAATAATATAAAACTTTGGATTTTAGAAAATGAATAGTAAAATAAGATTGATTATCATGTAAACAAATTGTATAAGTTTGCTAATTTGGAAGAATATATATGAAAAAACACTGGTTTTATATAACTAGTTATTAATATTTATGTAATAAAAATAAAACATGAACATAAACGTTAAATGCGCTAAAAAAAATATGCCACCATGTCTAAAAATAGTAAGCAACAGCTGATTATGAGCACAGTATTGTATCAATCTAACAATGTTAGAAGTTGTATTAATTAAATTATAAAATTCATCAAAATTCAAAGCCCCGGTTAATAATTTTTCGTGTCCTAGAAAAACCAAATCACCTTACCCAGGTCACTACTTGCCAGCTTACTAGATATTATCCTTCTTAAAGAAGAAAATGTGGCCTCACAACTCGACTGAAGAGCCAAATACAAAATTATAGAAAATATGTAAGATATTAGAAAACGCATCTTTTTTTTTTTTTTTTTTTTTTTTTTTTTTTTTTTCATTGTTAGCTTTTTGCCATTGTGGCAGTGAGCTCTTTCAGTTTAAGTCTCCATTTGTTTCTATCTCTACACTCATTTCTATTTAGGTTGTGACATCTCATGCTAGCGTCTACTCTTTGAGACCAGGTGAGTTTAGGTCTGCCCCTTTTATTCTTGCCTTGCACTTCAATTGCATTTACCAGATTGCTTAGATACCCGTCTTTTTGCCTCATAACGTGTCCAAACCATCGGAGTCTGTTGATTTCGACTTTATTTTGTATGGGTGTTATGTGTAAACTTCCAAGTATATGATCGTTGCGGATCTTGTCTTTGCGAGTCACCCCGAGAAACATCCGTAGCATGCGCATTTCCATCGTTTGTAGTATTCTTTCATCGCTTTTCCTTAACGCTGTTGTTTCTAAGCCGTATGTTATTGCCGGTTGTACTATGCTTGAGTAAGCCTTGCCCTTAACTTTTATTGGTATATTTTTGTCGAACAGGACACCTGTCAACGATCTCCATTTTAGCCACCCAACTTTGAGTTTGTTCCTAACTTCTTGCTCGACGTTTTCATCGGATTGTAGGTAAGCACCTAGGTAGGTTGCTGTTGGCTTTGATTTAAGAGACCAGTTTTCGTTAATTACCAGTTGTTCACCTTCTGAGCCTCCGAAAACTATCAATTCAGTTTTGTCTTTGTTAATTTTTAGGCCTAGCTTTTCAATCGCTTTCATCCAATTATTCAGACTTTCACACATCTCCTGCGGGTTTTCAGCCATTAGTAGAATGTCGTCAGCGTACAGTATGTGCCACGGTGGATTTGTGGCAACGCTCTTTGAGATCACGTCCATCACCGCGATGAATAGTAGGGGACTTAGGGCCGAACCTTGGTGCACACCTTCATTAATTGTAAATCCTTTCGATGTTCCTGACGAACTCCTTACATACGTCAAATTTCTTTCATACATACTCTGAATCAACTTGATATACATCTCAGGAACATTCTTTCTCCTCAAAGCCCACCATACTACTGATCTTGGAATTTTGTCGAAAGCTTTTTCCAAATCTACCAATATGCAGTATAGCTTTTTATTCTTTCTCGTGAAACGTTCTGCCATGTTGCGCACGGCATGAATCGCGTCGATTGTCGACCTTCCTTTCATGAACCCGCATTGCTCAATACCTATATCGATTACGTCTCTTAACCTGGCTTCTATGACTTTTTCGAAAAGTTTGAAAGTATGAGACATTAGTTTGATGCCTCTGTAATTGTGACAGTCATATGCGTCGCCTTTATTTTTGAAGATTGGAATAATGTAGCTTTCTTGCCAATTCGGAGGTATTTTCTGATATGTTAATATCGAATTGAATAGAGTCGTTAACGCCGAAATTCCCTCATCTCCTAAAGATTTCCAGCACTCAATGGGTATGTTGTCGGGACCTGTCGCTTTCCCGTTTGAACACTTTTTGAGCTGAAGGCTGACTTCTGATTTTGAGATTGGTGGTATTAGGTTACAGTTTGGGGGTATCTCCTCGAGCTCAACTCTATTTGTGTCGCTGTTCAGTAATTCATTGAAGTATTCTTTCCAACGCTCCAGTACCTTTGTTTGGTCTACGAGAAGCTTGCCTTCTTTGTTTTTGATGAACTTTACGTTTCCGTCACAATCTCTTGACTGTCTTTCACGTTGCTTTGCCATCTTGTATACCAAATTTTGCCCACTTTTGGTGGCCATCTCCTTGTATGCTTGTTCATATACTTTCTTTTTCGCTTCTCGTACGACATTTCTCACAACTTTGCATTGTTCTTTGTAATTAAGCTTGTCGTTGGTCAGTTGACTCTTTTTCCATCGTTTAAGCAGCTTTTTCTTTTCTGATATTTCTCTTTCAACTCTTTCATTCCACCACCATGTAATTCTTCTCTTATCACGCCCACCTTTTGTAGTTCCAAGTATTTCTTTCCCGGCCACTTTGAGTTTTGAAGATAACTCGCACCAGAACTGCGTAGGACTTGGTATGATTTCGCAATTGTATTCGCTGTCAAGGTTGCAGGTGATTGCAAAGGCTTCGTTTCTCTCCTTGAGCTTTGACCATTTGATTTGGGGAAGAAATTCTGTTTTGCTGGGCCTATGTTTCTGGCGCCGAAACGTGAAATCCATCACCAGGAGCTGATGCTGCGCTGATATGGTTTCTGGGATGATTTTGCAGTCTTTGATTCGTTTAAGCTGTCGTCTTGAAACTAGCATAAAGTCTATTTGAGATTGATTGGAACCACTTTGGTAGGTAATGAGATGGGACCTTCTTTTGCTGAAGAAGGTGTTGGCAATGGCCATGTCGAAAGCTTGGGCGAATCTTAGCAAGTGTTTTCATATTGTTTGTTTGTATTCATTTTGTTTTGTTCAGAGTTTTCGGGATTTTCACACCCGCCTTCTGAGGGCTGACGGTGACCCAGATTTGACTCTGGACTCCCTAGGCATCATCGTTTAGGGCCTACTGCCTTGTAGGTCACCAGTAGTCATGTGGCTACTCTCTTGCTAAAACTTTCTCCTGAAAATAAAATCTGCCTTCGCCGGGATTCGAACCCCGAACCTTCTAGGCTTATTCAGGTTACAAGCAAGCGCTCTGCCACTACACTATAGGCCGATAAAAAACGCATCTTTGTAATCATATAAAAATTTAACAAAATCAATAGTAACACATTCTTTGTGATTATTAAGTTTTCTTATTAAAAATTTGGCCAAGTCAGTTTCATTGATAATGAATTTATCAATACTTATTATTGAAAGAGGCTCTAATTTATTTATATCTAAAATAAAGGTTAATTAAATTTATAAAGGGAATCTAAAGATTCTAAATAATTATTATCGGTAAAAAATCTATTACAAAAGAATCAATAAATAAATCAATAATATAAAAATAAATACTTTTTAATTCATCATTAATATTTAAATTATTCTTAAACTAATGAGTAGAAAATAAATAAAAATTAGAAAAATTTTTAGGTTTAGTTTTTCTTTTATAAAATAAATTGTTGTCATTTATAAGAAAGTATTATATACACCAAAAAAGTTTATGAATAAATCTTCAAATAAATTAGTATTTCTTAATTATTTAATTTTTAAAAAACAATGGTGTATAAAATTAAGAGTTTTAGAACCATAAATCGTTTTGCATTAAATGATCATTAAATATTTTTAAGAAATAAAATAATTTTTCAAAAGATAAATACAAAAAAATAAATTGATGATAATAAATATGGTCAAAAAACCTCGTTCGGCCTATGATCTGAAGATATGAAAAAAATTTATTTTTTAATTAAAAGAGTATATAATATTTCAATGTAATTTGAAAAAAAAAAAAACAATGGCGTCGTAGTGACCACACCACTGATGGGGCAGCAGCCGTTGGTTCCGCATTCACTAACTTCCTTGATTGCATCATGTTAAAAAAATTTATGAAGGGAAGAAAAATATCAAAAAAAAATTTTCCTTTCACATAATATTCCAAGACAATCTTTTACAACAAGATGCCATCGGTGGTTAAAGCAGTGAATATACGGGACATGGTGTCCAGCTATTTTGCTTAGAAATACTTGAACACCACCTTTTTCCCCGGGCAAGTTCGCCCCATCGTAGCATTGTGCGATCAGGCTCTTTGATTCTAGATTAGTGAGAAAATTTTTTAGGCATCAGATTTATGAATTGCTTTCACAAATTAAAGCTTTATGTAAAATCAAATTTTTCTATATATCTAATAACAACAAAAATGTGTTAGTTTGATCTCTCTAGCGGATGAGAAATGTTGATGAATGAAAACACTTTTACAAAAAGTAAATATTTTTAAAATAATATTATTTAGATATTTTTGGCGGAGCAAATTTAATTATATTATGTGGGAAAAAATAAAATTTATACGTATTTTTTTTGGGGGGGGGGGGGGGGGGGGGGGGAAAATTTAATTTTTTTTGGGGGGGGGGCAAAAAATTACTATGAAATGTATTTTTTTGGGGGGGGGGACATAAAATTACTATGAAATGTATTTTTTTTTGGGAGGGGGGAACATAAAATTACTATGAAATGTATTTAAGGGGGAGGGGCAAACATAAAATTACTATTTATTTGGGGCGGGGCAAATTTAATTTGGGGGGGGGGCATTGCCTTTCCCAAGAGGGGTCTAGAATCGTGCCTGCCTTAATCATCATTTATGGCAACTATGGTTTTTGGGTTAAGTTTTTGGCAGTGATCACGAAATGAAATTAGAATTTTAGCCAGTGCCTCAGAAAGTTGATTTTTAATTTTTGGAGTTGTGCTTCTATATCTTTAAACCTTTGGGTAGCAACAAAAGTTTAAAAATATATTTAGACAACAGAAACATTCATTATTAACGTAAGGCGTACAAATTTTATAAGATTTAATCTTTTTTTATTTTTTTTTTGATTTTTATCTAATTAGTGAAATTAATAAAATTTTGTGAATTTTCTCAACTTTATACTCGGTTTAAAAAAATGGAGGCATTGGTAAAAAAACAAAACCCGGTTATCGCAAGAAAATTTTCTACAAAACCCTTAAAAAATCGTTTATGCTGTTTATTTTATTGTCCAGTGTTATCAACGCCGTCTTTAGCCAGTATGTATATATAATTTTTAAATAGCATGGTGGCCACAGCTTTCTAGTACATAACAATTAGTTATATAGTTCATTTGATTAATTGTTGCTTATGCTAGCATGAAAAATACGCTTGGTATTAATATAAGTTATGCTTCACGCGCTCAAATTTCGTTCAATTTATTAAATATTTTTTTTTAAATTTTGAAATAACTATCTTGATCTTTTTAGTTCGAATTTTTCTTTTAATTAATTAAGATTGCGAATTTTTGCAATGCGTTCTATATTAGAACATCTTTTTATTTCGAATTTTTTTTCAATTAATTAAGATTTGCGAATTTTTACAATGCGTTCTATATTAAAACAATAAATTAAATTTTTTTTATAAATTTTGAACGAATCTAAAGGGCCCGGAAAAAATGAGACATTTAATAGGATTATTAATGCCAAAAAAGTAGTCCTGATGAGGAGAAATTATTATTATCAGGACACAAAAAAGTGTAAAAAGCTTATATCACTTCTTAATTTTTTCAAAAAAGCCCTGAAAAAATGGGTAAAGTCCTTTTAAAAGACCCTTGTTTTTCTTCTAATCTGAAGTTAGAAGGGAATTTATAACTTATTAAAAGCCAAAGCTCTTTTTATAAAAATCCTCCTATAAACTTCTAAAAAAGGTTCATTTTTATAATCCTCCTTTATAGGAGCTGGTTTTTCCAAGTGGTCGTGTAACATCTCATTGAGAAAATTCCTTTTTTGAATTGTCTGCTAAACTCATTAGTAAAATAATGTAGTTAAGGAATGTATACTTTGATAATTTAAACATAAACGAAAATTTTTTTCATAATTGCGTATCATTAGCAAAACATCAATATATTTTTATTATATGATGTTTTGCATTAGATTTAAAGCCTATCAAATACACCTCTAAATTTATATATTTATGGTATTTAGGGACAAAAAAGACGTCGATTGCTCTTGGTAAACAATTTTACTTTTTAATATTAAAATAGCTCAGCCTTTATTTACAATAGTATGGCGGCAGATTTTTTTGTTGTCATAGCTGTTAACAATTTAAAGAATAAAATTATAAATAAATATAAAATTAACAACTTTCTTTTGTTTAAAAAAATATTTAAATTTTTATCAACAATCGTTTTTTCAAAGCAGTAGTTATTGAAAGAAACATATTCACCCAATAAAAATTAAAAAATCTTACTCAATTAATGCAAGTAATCCACAGTTTAGAATAAGATGTTTATTTTATGAAAGAAGGTTAGATGAAATATGGTGAAGGGGTAAAAAAACGAATATTCTAAATTTTTAACAAACAAGGAGCCTTCTTTTTTAATATTTTAGAATGAAAGAACATCATATTCTAAAAATCGTAAGTTAATTCGCTTTTGTTAACAAATAAAATGTTTAAATAGGTGTCCTCGTTTAAAAATGCTGGTCATATATTTATTTTCTAACTTGATTGTCATTTTAGAGTCTTTTAATACTTTGGCCAACGTATAAATAAGCCAACTCCGTAAAGAAAGCTATAGCAATTAAGATATTATCAAAGCTTGCTCTAAAATCTTCTACTCAGATGCTTGTTGCGTGTTGAATTTACAGAGCTCGAAAATGTTTTATATGAGCTAATTTTAGGACCAAGTCTGCCTTCTAAATATTTAAATTGTATTAAACTTTGCAACCAGCTTCAAATATTGAATATCATAAAAAAATGCGTAAAAAAATAAAAAAATTGTTTTTTATACAATATACTTAACTCTTATATACAAACTAAATGATACTATTCAAAAAATAATATAACAACGTGCCTTTTTAAGAAGCTGCCATATTATGTGCATAATCAATTTTTATGTAAAAGCTTGCATGAAATACATAAAATTTAATAAGCCATTTTTTTAAAAACCTGCCTAGGAAATATCAGAAAATGGAAAAAATATTAAATAAGGCTATGTAAATTTTCTTAAAGTTTTATAATTTTTTTAAATCAATTATTCATTTTTAAAGATCTGTGCAATTTAACTCTTTATTAATAGTGAAATATAGAACATTATTACAGTTGCTCAAAAATTGAGATAGAACACCCTATTTTCAAGCACCTAACTCGGAGATATTGACTATGTCTCGACGTGCCCCGGCCAAAACAAGTTTATTTACAATGGTTACACAAAACACGAGAAGCTTGAATTCACTTTAAAAAAGGTAAGTAAGCTCTTTTAATTTACCACGGTAAAGGAAACAAAAATATTCAACTTTTTTACTTTAAACGTAGCAAATGCCAAGAATTTGAGCTAGCCTGAGTTTGAGTGTGCATCTAATATATGATATTGAGTAAAATAAATGGTTGTTCTTCCAACCCATAGCACTCGAGGAAAAAAATTTCAGCGAGAGAGCTTTTTTGTTTCTATCCCTGAGGCTCATTGGCCTTTTAAACGGTGCTAATGCTTTTAATTAGAAATTTAGCAGATTGTGTTTGTTTAAATTATCAATTCCAGAAAGCTTAGTAATTTGTTAAAATCAGTAATTTTAAGACAAAATTTGAGACTAATTTAATAAGTTGATATATTTTTATTATATTTTTTGGTTAGTCAGGCTTTTATGATGATTTTACATGTGTTTTTGATAAATTAGTGCGGAACAAATGCAGTCAAAGTATAAATCAAGTTAATTAATTTTCATGGTCTAGAAAATGTCATCAGCTAGTTTTAGGTACAAAATTATTTATTGAATATGCCATAACCTCCTTCACAAAAAAATATTAGACTATAACTGCTTAACAGAATTTAATAATAGGCTTATACGTATTGTTGTCAGGCATAATTTTAGCTACTCTTCATTTTGATTTAACTTTCTGTTCTGTTTTTATGCCCCCCCCCCTCCTAGTCCCAGAACCTAAACTGTATTAAACTTTGTAAAATTAAAGTCTATATATAAATATTGAGATTCCCATATATGAGGATTGGTTTATTTTAAAATAAAAGCTAAGCTTAGATTTCTTATTTATTATCATTTTACAGTCAATTTTAATAACTGTTTATTTTAAAAAAATTGTGAATAAATCTGATTTTAACAGACTTGTTTGGATAGAGGCTTTGATTATTCCTTGCTTAAATTGCAATAAGCTTTTTTTTATTCTGAGCTTACCACTTTAAAAATTATAAAGCTTTTTTTTAAATATTAATAAAAATATCTTAAATTGACAATTCTATTTAGGGAAAAACAAATTTCATTTATGTTTTATTCACCTCATAAAATTTTTAGTTTTTTGCAGTTTTTCTGGCTTTATAAGAGTGCTTTTTCCTTTCTGTAAGAGCATATCGGTTTTTTTTCTCGTATTAAACCTTACAATTTTGTTGGTAAGAACATTTTTTAAATTTTTGTTATTTTTTAAAAAAAATTAAGTTTTGGTATGATTACACTGTACAACAATAAAAAACAACATGAACGATTTTAAAAGTGTTTTGTAGAGAATTTTCTTGCGATAACGATATCGTGTTTAGTTTTTTTCCCAATGCCTCAAATTTTTTAGAAACCGCGTCCAAAGTTCAGAAATTTTAAAATTTTTTAACTATTAATTTTCAATAAATCTATTGACATATTCAGATTCCTCATAAAAAACCCATCTAAAAAAGGTCATAGCAAAAAGTATTAGCAATTTACTTTCAAGTTATTTAGTATCAAAAAACCGACTTCCAAAACCACTAATCTATAAAAATTAAAAAATATATAGAAAAAAATTTTAATGCCTTACGTTAATAATGAATTTTACTAATCTAAATGTATTTTTAAACTTTTGTTACTACCCATACGCTTTGTGATATATAAAAAAATCGAAAAAATTTCAACTGATACTGAATAATCAAATATCTGAGGCATTGACTATAATTCTAATTTCATTTTCGTAATTATCACCTAAAACTTGACCAAAAACAATAGTTTCCGTAAATGATGCTTAAGGTCGTCCAAATTTTGTTGTCCGGTATTATAGGTTTAAGACTCTTAAATTGCGATTTTCGCATCTCGCGGCTAAAAATTGGAATAAAGAGCAAATATGGATTACTAAGTCTTGTGGAAATACTTATAACTACCATTTTGAGCATATATTATGTTGCTAAAAAAGCATTTGTTAATTTAAAAATTTTATTTATTTTCATAAAAACTGAAAAATTTTTCCTGTCCTATTTAGGTTAAGGTGCCAATTGATGTTTTTAAAATTTAAAAACTTAAAATGAATAATTTTTTCTCATTATTTGAGATAAAAATAAGGTTACAGGTAATTAATGAAAAAAATTGTTAATTTTGTGTTTTTTGGTTGTACACGAGATGGCAAAATCTATCAATTCCTCGAAAAAAAAATTTTTCTTATATTCATATAGCGGAATGACCAAGTGAAATAATCTATGGACAAAACGAAAATTATAAAAGACATAAGACCATTTGAATCCACAATAATTTCGGTTATTCTGTTCGTCGACCTGTGTAATACGGAAATCCAGGTTAGACCTCAAACTTCTTATATATATGGTCAATTCCACCTCAAATCGACAAACTTTTTTCCTTCAAGTCTCAGTTTTGGCTGAAAATTGGTACACTGGTAGGGAGGGTGGATGCTAATAAACCCCAAATATTTTTTGACCGGAAGTGATTTTTGACCGAGATATGAGCAAAAATATTTTTCATTTTTTTGCAAAAAAAAAATTTTAAACTCTTCATATATCATCAAAAGTATTATAGCTAGAGGAATATTTTTTTATTTTCAAGATCGTAATAAGAGCTACCTTAAACGAAAAATATATTTAAAGTTTTTTTTTAAGTTACCAAAAAATTAAAGTCATTTAGACACAAATAGCTTAGAAAAAGTATCTTTGAATTTTCTAAAAATATATATAATATGGCCCCCAATAATGTTAATAAATATATGATTTAAAAAATTTGGGACTGGCATGATTTTTACAAAATTTAAATTAATTTTTTGCCCTAATTTTGAGACATATTTATGCCCATTGTACAATATCAGAATATGCCATTGTGCCAAATTTGACAGTATTCAAAAAGCAGGGAATATGGGCAATTATGCTAGACCATAATAGTTTGATTTATTAGATTATTATTATTGTTAAAATCAATTAAAAAATGAACCACAAAACCGAAAAAGGGAAAATTTTGCCAATGTTTAAAATTGACTTTCTGGTTAACCAGCTAACCTTTTTTAATATTTAACATTTATTTTTTAGATAAATTATTGCTTTAACATATAATAGCCCCAGCTTTTTTCATTAGATTTTGACGCTTCTACAATAAAAATACCTTTGCCAAAACAGCAAATTTTCAGGTGTCAAAAAACTAACGCAGATTGTATTCTTCTGTGCAAGCCTATTATTTTATTATATTTGCATATTTAACTAATATTTATAGCCTAAAATCATTCACAATTTGAATATTTAAACGTGACAAAAATAGTATATACTTTAGGATAGAAAATCTTAAAAGAACGAGATAGGAAATATCAAAAAAGAAGATTATGAAATCATTCCATTTATTTTAATTAAATTTGTAATTTGTTATATTATTAAAAACATATTCTTGTGTAAAAATTCGTTACGAACACATTTAGTTAAAAAAAAACTAAGCCTTTGCCCAAATCCATAAGCCTATAATATCAAGTGGTGATGATATTTCCTCTTTTTTTTTAATAGGTCTAGTGCGTCTTTATCATGAAACTTAGATGATGGAGCTAAAATTGTTGGATTTTAAACTTTATTAAGGTCGGTTAGATATATATTGTATGCCTTGCTCTAAATAGCCTTTCAAAAACATATTTCTGTAGAAATTAGTAAAAAAGACTAAATGTTTATATTTTGTTTATATTATATAAGGTATGATAATTATAAAATTCATCATTAAAGTTAATTCTGCCCGTTAATCATTGGAAGTTGTTTAACCCTAAAATTGACTTGTTTTTTGTATTTATAGTATCAAAACACCATATCAATGTTTCATAAAATATTTGACTTTTTACGTTTATATGCATAAAAAAAGAACTTCTGTTGAATCTCAATATTCAAAATAGGCCAAAAATATTTTAATTTACCATTTTTATCAGATTTAAGATATTTGTGGCTGTTTTATTTTTTTTTAAAAAATAATAAACAAAAGAAAAAATAAATTTTTACAAATTTTTTAACCTTATTTTTTTCAAAAATCCTAACAAATTTTTTTTATACAAATTTAATAATAATATTTTTGAATTTTGCCGTTTATAAATATTAAGAATTATAATTTTTAATATTTAAAATTTATTAATTCATAAACTCGTTAATAAAAATTGTAACAAAATATTATAAATAAATAATAAATAAAATATTTCGACAACGGTTGGTTGTCTTCATCAGTTTGAAAAATAAAAAAAGAAAGTTACATATGTATTGCATACATACATAAAAATCTACAATATAAATATTCTCTTAAAATTGAACTTTGTATAAAATATATATAGATAAATAAGTTTATATTTTCTTTAAAATAGTTTAATTTAATTTTTTAATTTTTAAATAAAAAAGGAAAATTTTTAACAAAATGTGAAGTTGTATTATTTAAACATTGGTTTAATTCAAATTTTCTATTTAAAAGATTATTGTGGGAGTTGATTTCAACTGTTTCTAAAAAATTTCTTTTATATAAATTTTTTTCAATGTGTAAAATTTTAGGTGAAAAGTTAAAATTGTGGGAAAATTCAAGATTGTGTTCTGCTAATGCAGAGCTAATCGCTTTCTTGTTTTTAATAGCTGCCTGGTGTTCCTTAAGTCGTAAATTCACATTTCTGCCTGACTGTCCAATATAGGATGAGTTACAATCTTGACAAAATATTTGGTAAACACAGTTTGATGTTGCCTCATGTTTAATGGGTTGGAGTAGTTTTTCTACTGATTTTGTTGGTTTAAAATAAACTGTTACTTTTTGTTTTAATATATTTTTAATTTTAAAACTTAAATCCTTAATGTATGGAATGCAAATAATAGGTTTTGTAAAATTAACATTTGTTGTATGAGGATATTTATTGTTTTTTAACAGGATTAGTAGAAGTTGACAATTATAAGCATACAAATTTTATGTTTTTATTTTTTCCACCTTAAAATTTAAAAAAACTTGGCAAACTTTTGTTTTTATTTTATAAGAAATGGGTTTGTTTAAAAATATTGGGGGAAATATATGTTATACAGCGATGTTTTATGAATAAAATGCATTTTTAAATTTTTAAAATGGTTTAGTAGAGACTCAGAAAGTCGGCTTAGAAGATAGGAGTAAATTAATGAAAATTACCGATTTTTTTGATCTAAAGTTCCCTTATTCTTTCCAAAATTGACAATAGTATGAATCAAATAAATAAAACTGTTATAGCCTAACCTGATTGCCCCTATGTCTAACTTCTTATATATAATTAAATTTGGCACATTTATTTTAATATAGTGCAGCGAGCAAATTTTTGTTGAAAATCAAAAAAAAAAATTATTTTTTTCGAATATTTTTAGACATGTCAGTCCCAGACTTTTGAGTTCAAATAGTTATGTAAAATATTAAGGAGCATATTTTAGCAATTTTTCAAGAAATTAAAAAAAATGATTTTTTAGTTATTTTAAACTGAATATTCTTCATAAAATTGTAAAAATTTAAGATAAATTTTTTAAAATTATAAACACATGCAAGATAGCACTTATTGCCTGCCCTCTTCAAGTAAGAAAAAATTAAGTCTCCAATACTACTTTTTGACTTTAAACGTCCCAAAGTTGCATCAAATGTCAAAATTCACCTTGCAATTTTTTTTTCTGTTGCCCCTATCTCCGTCAAAATTCACTTCCGTTCAAAAAAAATTTACAGATTATTAGATACCCTTAGATACTACATCCATGAAAAATTTCAGCCAAATCTGGGGTACCCCTCTGGACTTATTGGGTTGAGGTATTGACCATATATTTATTTACCACATGTTTCTTAATTTAGTTTGTATATGTCAAAAACGATGTTAAATCTATATTTATTTATACTATTTCCCAGAGGTAAAAGGTGTCAATTTTATTGTGCGAAGAACGATGTGTCACCTCGGCTCAACTTTACGCTCATTGCAATTTTTCAAATAGATAGCCATAGAGTTTGTTACAATGGTAGAGTCAAACCTCTAAAATAAATTGTAGTATTTAATTTTGGCTGCGTTTCCACTTAATAAAAACTATACAAATAAAATTATATGATTTTTTATGCATCTTTCATTATTCTGAAAATCATTGATTCATGCTGCCTAAAAATAATGTTTCAAAACGGCTTAAAGTTGTGATCATTAAAAATAATTCATTTTGGCTTTGCTTTCAAAAAAAATGTTATTATAGACATTTTAGCATTATTAATTCTGATAAATAGATAAAACTTGTTTATTGTGAAAAGGCTTAAAAAATAATTATAGTAGCATATTTAACAAATAAAAAATGTTTTTCCTTGAATAATTAATTACAAAATCTATCATCTATTAATAATCACCGAAAGAACTATTCAAAAAATTTTAAAAAACCTTCATGTGTTTAAAAAAACCTTTATGTGCTATATCATAAAAATCAATGGGTCCTTATCGCATATAAAAAAAATTCAAATACTAAATATCCTGTTTTAAATACAAACTACCTGATCAAATCTTATTTAATTCGCGAACAGGTTGAAATTTGTAACGCTGCTATAGTGGGGTCTATAAGGGATTCCAATTTTGAACCTCAATAACTTCAAAACATTAAGGGCGATAAACTTTATTTTTTTAATATTTTGAAGAAAAATACGTGCTTGTTAATTACAAACTAATATAAATTAATATTAATGTACACCGTAAAAAATCAATAAGATATTTTCTTATTTTTTTTTTAAATTTTATTAGATTAATCTTGTCATTGACTAAATGCGTCAATATCATTTTAGGTCTAGTCAAACATTTATAAAGAGTGAAAAAAAAATATTTTGAAAAATTATTTTTAGCTATTTTTCACCTTTATAACTAGATAAATTATAGATCAAAAGTAATATTTCTAATCATTGTATTACAATACAAACATTTTATATGCTTAATATGTAAAACTAGTAAAAAATATTTAGAAAATAAGTGCAATTTTTTAGTTTAAACTTACATTGAGGCTATATCATAGTTTTCGACAGTGAAATTAAGAAAGTGAGGACCATACGAACCCCAATAGAATTTCTAAATTTTTTTATTAGATTTAATTAATTACTAGTTTTGTTTATTATATATTTAGAAAAACAGTCACAATAATTTGACTCATAATATTATAATATTAGTGAAGGTATTTTAAATGTGGGTTTATATGGACCCTTCAGTGTTAATCGTGGTAATAACTTAATAGTTCTAATAGGCTGGTGGACACAGGACAACAAAAAAATCATTTAGACAATTTTTACAGGGTTATCCCGCGAGCAATCCCGGGTTTAGTTTTTATCCCAATGCCTATTTTTTTTTGCTTCTAAAGTTCAGAGAAATGTCTACAGAATTCCCTAACTAAATTTTCTAAAAAAACTATTAGCATATTTAAATAAAAAAAAACATATATAAAAAAGGATTATATAAACAATTCTTAAAGTTCATTAGGATCAAAAATCTAATTTTATGACAAAAACATTTTTCAAAAACGTAAAAATAAAATAAAAAATCAAATATTAAAAATAAACGTCTCACATTGTTAATGTTTCATAAATATATTTAACATTTGATTCTAAAATAGAGAAGCCCAACCAAAAATAATGCGTTGTCAAATCTTATTTTTGTTTTTTTTGCTTCTTTCGGGCAAACTTTTTCATTTATTCTCCACTCAATTAAGTCATGGAAATTTTGTGTAGGTTGTGGCAAATTCCGGCACTTTTGATATTGATGAAACATACATACATAGACTGAGGTAACCTAAGCGAAATTTTTATATATATCGGTTTGAATGATTAACACTTTGGAGTTTGTGTATAAATGATGGCCAAAAATTTTGGTATGATAAACGAAAAAAGTTGAAACTATATTTTTTTAGTTTTGAATTTTTTGAATACATTTATTTTTGTGAATAAGCAATTATTTATTAAACAGAGATAAAACAAAACGCTAAAATATATGAATATTTTTTAAAAAAATTTTGAGCGAGAACAAGCCATGCATATAAAAACAAACTGTTTTAAACGGCCAAACACTTGAATTTAATCAGTCCGGCTGGGTATTAAAAATAAGACTTAAAATTTTATATTGCAAAATTATTCTTTGAATATTGTTTGAATATTAAAGTTGAAGGAGGTGTATGATGATATTGAAAATTGTGGATAATAGCAATACGAGTACGATATTGGGGGGAAAGGCGCAATGGGATTAAGTGTTGTTACCATTTGTAACTTCAAACTTTAATAAGTTTGTAAGTTATTGGCTCCATAACATAAATGCGGTAACAATAGAGCCAAAATTATTCTTTAAAGTTAGTAATCAAAAATAAAAGAAAACCTTTTCCTGCGTAGTAAAAACTCTAACAAATCTAGTTTTTTTATAATTATTAAAACAATAAGGCAATAATGGGAGCACCATGACGGCTCTAATTGTAATCTCAACTATCGAACGAGTCATTGGGTCTTAACCTTGAAGTCCGGTTAAAAAAAAATTTTTATTAGGCAACTACAATTTTTTATTATATTTTAAAACATTGATTTCATTTAAAAAAAAATTATATGAAAAAATTTTCTTATATATACCGATATAAAAATTTGGATAAGTGGGGCAAGTTTATAGGTACTTTGTAAAACTGATTTTGGTATATATTATTTATTTAGTAAGCCATAGACATTATGAAATATTTGCAAAATTTAAATACAATATAATAAACATTATAAATCAATGAGTTATTGTTAAGTTGTGTGGTTATTGAGACTTTTAAGATTTATAATATAAGAGATAAAATATACATATTTATATGAATGACGAGTAATCTTAAAGAGCAAAACATTTTATGAAAACATAGTAACATTAAGAGCATGAAAAAGTGTAAAGACTTCTAATTAGAAAAAAAAATTTAAAAGAAAAGCTAAAGTATTATTTAACCTATTTAAATTATTTACCCATTAAAAAAATTCAAGACTAATCTTATTTAAAAGAATTTAATTACTAATGAGGTAAAGCACATATCCATTATTTTTTTATTCTTTAGCCGTTTGAAAACAATAATAAAAATCATCTCAACATATTATTTCAAATCTAACGACATGAAAAGGTTTAATTGAAGCCAAAACGTATAATATTTGCAAAATTTATAACGATCTCGTGCTCTTAACATAAAGTTAAAAATAAATATAATATAATTAAATTTCCAAGTAAATAATATAAAAATGTAGTGTGGGTATTTTCACTCTATAATTTTTGTGACTTACTTTTGTTAAAATATATTAATTAAGAAAAAGTTTGGGAAAGGAATCAAGGAAAAATAATTATACATGTGCAAAACGTAAGGTGGCCTAAATATGCAAAGAAGTTTTAAAAACAGATAAAGATTTCGAATTTGGGCAACATTAATAAATAAATCACACAACATTTAGGCAGAGACACAATGATACAGGTAAAACCTAAGTGAATGTTATTTGCAAAGAAATATTTTATTTAAAAAAAAATAACATTTATAAAAATTAAAAATAAAAACAATAAGAATATTAATAAAACATTAATATTAAAAACATTAATATAAAAAACTATAAAAAAAAGTTACAAATGAAAAAATTTCTCAAAATTAGTATATTTCTATAATATTTAAAAATTTAAGAATTTAATTTCAAAAAGATGTAAAAGGATTTATAAAACTTAATGAAGAAAAAAATTTTGTTTAAACGAAGCCCATATAAAATGTTGTTAAAAGTTATTACGAAGTGGTATATTAAAATATTGTATCTTAAGGTAATGAAACAACAAAACAAACAATATTTAATTATAATGATATTTCTAAATGTTAAAATTAAATAGATAAAATTTTAAGAATCCAGATTACAGAAAAAATACGTTGCTAAAATATAAAGCTTAGAGTTGTCTGCTATTTTAAAAAAAAATTTAATTTCTAGGCTAAATTAATAAATATTTTTTTTATATATTCGAAATAAACTAAATATATATAACGTAGTTTCACTGTAAGATAGTTCTAATGTAAAATCGTCCCAAAAGCATTTTCGGCCGTGTAACCAATATACAAAAATCCATCTGAGTCTTTATGTTCGTTGTACAAATCGATTATGAGAACGCTAAATCCAAACATTTAAGAATATTTAAAAAAATTATTGATATTAGCTCGCAATGCAAAACAAAATTTTATAATTAAAATTTTAAAACAAATTTTATGAATATCAGCAATTTCCATGGGTAAAAATTTCTAAAAGAATTAGGCACTACTTTTGACCCGCTTCGACGTATATTATATACGTATAAAGAAAACTGTTTATAAACAAGCTTTTTATAAAAAAAAATTATTTTTTGAACCCGTCCAAGCCATATTCTCGTAAATAAAAGACACTCTAGAAAACACTTATAATAACACAGGTGGACAAAAATCAATATAAAAAATTATAACACCGGTAAAAAAATTTCCCTACGATGGCCTCATCTCACGTACATTTAATATTTTGCCAAGTCTTCCGCCTTCGCCTATGTCCGATCAAAAGTGGCCAAATTTAATGGTGTTATTTTGCGACTTCGAGATTACTTAAAATAAAAAACCTATAAAATTTTTTTGCGTGTTTTTTAACTTTCATCTTTATCTCAATTGATTAGAAATAATATTTTTAATATCCAACTTTTACATCAGTATTCAGGTTATATAAAATTTTTGGTACACAAACATGACATGAGATAATAATGGTTTTATATAAAATGTTATTTAAACTTAATCTAATAACCGTTTTATATATAAAAAAAATTTAACAGTAATTTATGTTACAATTTAAACATTTAGCTGGCGTTAACCGGTAGAGAGGGCAAGTCGGTCAAATAAATTACACCAAAGGTCACAAAAATTTGTTGACCTATGTATCTAACACGATAATTAACGATATACTCATGCCTTGAACTACAAATAGAAACACGTTAGCCTCTATTCTGATAGAAAGGACATATAAATTACAAAAAATCCTTATTGATGCTAATTTAGAATTAGCAAATATTGAAATAATCGAGACTTTATAAGAAATATTCATAAATTTGCAAATTAGTTTTTTAAGTTACATTTTTTTAACAAAAATATTTGTTACAAAAAATCATCCCCCCCCCCCCCCCCACCCCGAACATAAAAAAACGGTCCATGCATGTTTCATATGTTTGAGACATCAAGACTATTTTTTCTGCTATGACAATGTATAAACAATTTTAAATTATCACATTTAAGTAGTTTATAAAATCGAAAAAAAAAATAACAAAAAAAATTGATTATTTTACGTTGAGTTGGGTATAGTTTTATTAGCGAATATGGAGAGCGTCTTCTCAGACGAAATATTAATCCTCTTCCGTATGATCCAAGTCAGCTGAGCAACGCTAATATCGTAAGGAACTAGGTATTTGTGCCTATCAATCTCGGGCAGTTCATTCAACGATGTTTTTGGTGAAAGTTTTTCGATAATTAACTAAAAGGTTAATGTATAATTTTTATCAGAGTATTTGTTCAATAAAAAAAATTGCTAAAACTCCTTACTGGTTTACAACGATCTATAAACACGTATCGATTTTGTAAATTGGAGGACCGTTTATTAATATTTATATAACTAAGCCCCAAATATAGGTGAATGGCTAAGCCTAAATTATATTACAATTTTATTTATTTTTTATGATTTGCTATCAGTCTACGGCCCTTTATCACCTAGATGGATATGTATGGCCGTTTCTAATCCTATTTGAAATAAAATTTTAAAAAAAACGGCTGATAAAAAATAATTTTCAAAATTTAAAAAATAAATTTTTTAGCTTAAATTTGTTTACGCTGCTATCTTAGATTAAATCAAATGCGTTCGTCATTTTAACGTCAAAATTTTTGTTTTAATAGTCGCAGCTTATTTACACCAATAAAATATTTACTTTTTCATACCTTTTTTATTATATAAAATATACAAAAATTATTTAAAAAAAGGTATTATTTAAAGACATGATTTAACTTTTATTTGCAAAATAAGAAAAATTTGTACATAAAAATAATCATAAAACTTAGGGCGTTTTTACCGGAACTCTATCGGGATATTTTGCCAACATCTTTCGACTTTCGGTTACCCTTTTATCTAGCATACAATTATAAATAGTCTATATATATATATATAATTGTCACAAAATAAGTAATTACGTATATGGGTTATGTGGTAATTGCAAATTTAGGGCAAAAATAAATTGCCATATGTTATATGCACCAGCGATCTCAATAAATTCGAAAATTCTTGAAACATTGATGTGATTTTTAACAAATTTTGGTATAATAAGGGTTAAAATTATTGGAAGTGTTAATTGATTCGGCAAAAATTCTTTTAATCGCATCGAGAGTTCATGTTTTTTATAATTATTATTCTTGATAAAACGCATTCATATAAGAAATCATCAAGCATTGGAAATACTTTTTTGCAACAAAAAGCCTTAAAAAAAGGCTGAAAAAAAATTATATATAATAAAAATAAAAGAGAATTTCCAAACAAAAAATATAATTAAAATTTCAAATGCATGTCTAATTTTTGGGCCGTAGCTTTTGCCTAGAGGTCCGTTGGGTCCAAGTTGGGCCAATATTGAATTTTGGGCTGGGAAATTTATTTTTTTGATTAAGTAAGCGTGCTTTTGATAAAAATTAAACTAGTATGTTAAATTAAATGAGTTATTTAAGGATTCAGACAGTATAAGACTTTTACCATTTTGCTTAGCACTGAATAACCTAAAATTTATAGAATTGGAAAAAATCTGGTTGCAAATATTTAGTATCATACCTAATTATAGGAAATTGTTGTTATTAATACAAATGAAATGTGAATATGTTGTCAAATGTAAATAAGTTCTTTGATAAAATTTTTATTATATATCTTGTGTATTGGCAAAAAATTTTTATTGTCTAATCTAAAAAATGAATAAGCAAATAACAAAGTACTTTTAATCTAATGCTTGATTTAACAAAAAAAACTAAAATAACTAAGTGGGCTAATTGCAATTTCATTAATCTATTAAAATTACACATTTAACACAAGGCTATGATAATGCAATCCCCTCTCTAATATTTATAGTGTCCAATAAACCTTAACCAGCCTAATTCAGTAAATTAAGTTAAGTATTAATATTATGGTTTGGGCAAACCGGCGTGAACATATGGAAATAACTACAATTAAATACTTTACATTACTAACTTATAAAATATTTGACATAACCAATGTATTATAAGTATGTCTAAATATTGCAAGGGTAATCACAATTTTGCATGGTATATATGTAACTTAGGAAATATATATTAAAAATGACTATTATGAAATAAAAATTGTTGGCAGATCAAATTTTTAGAAACAACATTTATCTCAAATTAAATCCAAAAAGGTAAGTAAATAACAAGATGGTAAGGAAAGCTGAGTTAAAGTTATTTTGAAATAAAAAAAACTTATTGGGGTCAGCCAATATGCTTAATAAAAGTTTTTGTTAATGGAAAACATAAATAAACATAAAAAAATTTAAATCGACACCACATTGTAATATAGGTGAGACAGCATATTTAATTGGCTGCTTATCCTACGTTTTTACTAAAGAAACTCTTACACTTAGAAATATCAAAACATAACAAAAAATAAATATAAAAAGGCCATAAATTTAATTAATAATTTTAACTATTTGTTAATTGTCAAAAAAATTTATTCTCCCCTTTTAAAAATTTTATATACTCACAAAATATCTGTATCATTATAAAGCCAAAAGAATTAAACAATCAAATATGGTTTATCAAAGATGAATCAGATGCACCATGATAAATAAAAATCTATTAATTTTTATTCTGAAACTTTGTACATGATATACATATTCAAATATTAATAAAGATAAATAATAAATATGTACCATAATCATTTTCTTCTTTGTATTTCCAATTATTCATGACAAATCGACAAAATATAAGTCTAAAATAATTTTGATTCAATGCAAAAAAAATTTTAATATTTCAAAGTAACATTTAAATTTAGTTCGTTATGCCAAGAACTCTTGTTTTTTAAATGTTTTGTTCTTATTCAATATTTCATCTGCTTGAGTAAAACAATAGAATCTGAGTGAATGATATTTAACGTATGTTTTTCATAATTTCTCCTAGAAAGGGTTAGAGATATCATAAATTTAAAAATATACATAAGAATATTATTTTAAAGATGTATTTATATTCTTTATTAAAATTAATAATTAAATTATGAAAATTATTTTTTTATTTCTTTTAATATGTTATTTTTAGATAAAATATTTTAAATGTTTTTAACTAATGACAAATTAAATGTATGTAGCGGTTAATTTTACAATAGCCACCATTAATATGTGCATTTTTTACTACAAAAATTTATTTTGGCCGCAATCAAATGGAAGTTCCTGTGCGTTTATTCAAATAGTTTTTGAATATTTTATAATTATTAAAGTTTTAAAATTAGTTTTAATGAGCGCATTAAATATTATAGTAAATAACTGACGCAAGGCCTTCTGTTTTTAAATGCCGTAAATTGTCTCACATGCAAAATTTATTGATTTATGATCAATTACACTATAATTTTAACCTTAATTAATTTAAATTTCGCAATAAAAATTAGCATAATATTATTTTCACACATGCCTAACAAAACCTAAAAGATAGGCTGCGGCTAATACTTTTTTTGAAATTGTAAACAAATATTTCTAAAATAAAAAAATATTTGCGATATTACAAAATAAGAATTTAGGTTTTTTTGTCGTTTTAGAAACAAAATATTTTTTTAAATTTTTTTTTTCAAAAATTCAAAAAATTTTAAATATAAATTTTTTTTCACACTAGCCACCTTAACAATATTTAATTAAATGTTTGCAATTTTTTTTTTCGTCAAAATTTTGTTTCCCCTAGCTGCAGCCATAGATGCAATATTAGTTATATCGTTAAGTTTATGCATTTTACTAATAATATTGCAAAAAAAAATTTAGGCATATAGTTTTCAACGTTTTAAAGTATGAAGATATTAATATCATAGAGGCTGCGGCTAGTAAAATAAGTTTTAAGAAAAAATTGAACAAATTTGATTTACATGGTAACTAGTTTAAAACATTTTGTTAAGCTACTTTTAAAAGACCAAATATCTCTTTTCTATATTAGACGTTAATGTTTTTTGTTATTTATAAATGTTTTTTTAACAATTATGAAGTTCGTATTAGTCTCAGTCATATGCATTATAGGCTGCGTCCAGTTAAACAATTAAGAAAAATTAAGGACATTTAATTTACATAAAATGACGATTGAAATGTATTAAAATCACAAAAATCTCTATTTTTAATATTCGTGATAACTTCTTTATAATTTTCTTTTACGGTAGAATCATCTATGGTTTGGCTTAGTTTAAGATTAGTTAGAATTAGTATGTCAAGTTGAGGTTATTCAAAATTTGTTCGTTTTCAAAAAGGTTGGGTTAGCCTCAATGGATAACCATTGCAACTTTGTTCGCCATTAAAATGCCGTAGCCTTAAACAATTGCCAAAAAAGTGCCATAGGCCTTATAAGTGTTAATACTGAAGCTCTATCAAGCAATGCGGCCTGAAAAAAGTGGTGAGGAGGTGGTCCCTAAGCAGCTACTACATACAGAATTCACGAGTCAATTAAAATAAATACCAGTGCGGAAAATTATTTTTCTTGTTAAGATATTTTCTCAATTTAATACTAATCCCTCTGTTCTTTTTAGGAATTACTGGTGTATTTGATGATCTCCAGGGACGTTTTGAGGGGGGGGGGGGTCAAAGGGGGCCGTTGCCCCCTTTAAAAATAGCTTTCTATTTTTTTTGTGCAATTTAACGCTAATTTTTATTTATTAACAGAAATCGGAATATGTGCTGGTATATTTATTATTTTTTGGCAATTTTGCGGCTTTATAAAATATATTGTACAATTATAATATCAAAATTTAGCTTTAGTTTTCTGAATTATTATTAAGTACTATTACGTGTTTTTGTCATAATAAAATAAACATGTTATATACAACTTAATAATTATGTTTCATAATTGTAATTGTTTAATCTATTAAAAATATAAAATAGTAATATACTTTTTGTTATAATAAAATTATGATGCAATATAAATAAATATTTTATGCTAGTCATAATATGATCTCATTCATTAAGCAACAATGTAATTCATTAATTTTTCTCCTAACATTTCTTGCCCCCCTTATGAAAAAGTTCTGCCTACGTGCCTGATGATCTCTCTCAATCTCAATCTATACATAGGCTAGCTTTAAAATCAAATGAACAAACCACCTCCTTAACATTAAAAATATAGAATTAAAATTATTGATGTTCAAAAATATGGGGATAACAATATTAGGATGTAAGAAATTAATTAATTAATCTACGCAATACTGTAGCTTTACGTAAGATCTTTTAAAATAAGATGTAAAGTTCTTGGCGATGTCCCCGCACGGCTGTTGATGCCGCGGCTGTTTTATTGCCGCCATAACACAATTAGCACTGTGAAGGCGGCAGGACAAAAACACGAAACATTTTTTGTTTTTTTAAAACACGAATTATTTTTTCGTGTTTTAAAAATTAATTTAGATTTTGGCAAAATGTATCGTGTTTTAAATATTACTAAAACACGAAACATTTTTTTGGTTTTTAAAATTTATGTTAATTGAGTGTTCATGCAGCAAATTTGGTCATATAATATATCGTTCGACTCCAAATTTTATGGGGATTTTAACTATCATATTGTGTGTGCCCAAAAAATTGACAGGTGGTCTTTGATTTTTAAAAACTTTATTTTTGTTTTTAAATTTTTGCTTGAGTTTATTATTGATTAAATCTACTTAAAATCATATATAACTTAAAACACCATGTCAAGTTTATGACCATATATGGCAATATTTTTAAAATTTAACACTGCTTTAATATTTATAGACCAAATTAAACTTTTAATACATAGTTCGAAGCCAAATTTTATGGAGAGTTTAACTTGTCTGCGTAAGATTGACAGGTAGTCCTTGTTATTTAAAAACTTTATTTTTTGTTTTTAGATCTTTTTTGGGTATTTTATTGATTCAATCTACTATGTATAGATCATATTTAACTTAAAACACCATTTTAAATTTATGACCATATATGGTAATAGTTATTAAAAACACTGCTTTATTATTTATCGACCAAGTTATACCTGTAATACATAGTTCGACGCCAAATTTTAAGGAGAGTTTAGCTATCTTGTCTGCGAGGTTGACAGGTGGTCTTTGTTGTTTAAAAACTTTATTTTTTGTTTTTAGATTTTTTTGAGGTTTTATTAATACAATCTACTATATATAAATTATATGTAACCAAACATGTTAAATTTACCATATATGGTAATAGTCATTATAACTTAACACTGCTTTATCATTTATCGGCTAAGTTAAACTTGTAATACACAGTTCGAAGCCAAATCTTAAAGAGAGTTTAGTTATCTTGTCTGCGAGGTTGACAGGTGGTCTTTGTTGTTTAAAAGCTTTATTTTTTGTTTTTAGTTTTTTTGGGGGGGGGGGGTGGGGGGGGGGGGGGGGGGGGGGGGGGGGGGGGGTTTATTAATACAATCTACTATATATAAATTATATGTAACCTAACAACATGTTAAATTTATGACCATATATAGTAATAGTTATTAAAACTTAACACTACTTTATTATTTATCGATCAAGTTAAACTTGTAATACATAATTCGACGCCATATCTTAAGGAGAGCTTAGCATCTTGTCTGCGAGGTTAACAGGTAATCTTTGTTGTTTAAAAACTTTGTTTTTTGTTTTTAGATTTTTTAGGGGGTTTTATTAATACAATCTACTATATATAAAGTATATGTAACCTAAAACAACATGTTAAATTAATGACCATATATGGTAATAGTTATTAAAACTTAACACTGCTTTATTATTTATCGACCAAGTTCAACTTGTAATACATAATTCGATGCATTTTATAGGGAGTTTAGCTAAAGGTTGACAGGTGGTTTTTGTTGTTTGAAAACTTCATTTTTTGTTTTAGATTTTTTTTCGGTGGTTAATTATTGTATTATCTACTATATATAAATAAAAAATGTAAAACACCATAATAAGTTTGAGACCATAAATGGTAATATGTCTTATAACTTAACACTGCCTTAATATTTATTGACCAAATTATTTTATATGGAGAATCTATCATATTATCAGTGCCCAAAAATTAAGAAGTAGCTGCGCTGCTTAAGATATTTATATTTTGTTCTTAGATCTTTTTTAGATCATTTAATGTTGCTATTATAAATGAAATGCATCGTAAAATATCTTTTTAATTTTTTGACCAATAATAGTTTTTTAAACTTAACATTGCTAAAATATTTATTGACCAAATTAAACTTATAATAAATACATCGTTCGACGCCAAATCTATGGACAATTTAACTATCATATTGCTAGTGCTCAACACGTTTACATGTAGTATATATTGCTTAAAATTTTTTATATTTGGTTTTTTAGTTTTTTTTGTTTTATTAAATTATAAAATAATTTTTTTTAAAATAATAAAATTGAAATGTTCGATATGTTACATAAAAATTTCAAGGTGTTACTTTTAAAATTTGAGTTACTTTTAAAATTTGTCACAAATTTATTGACCGAATCAATGTTAAATCCTTCAATTACATTAAAAATTTAATTATATTGCTTAAAAATTAACGAGTGGTCTATTTTGCTTGGAATCATTTTTTCTTACTTTAAAGATATTATTTTACTCAATGGTTTTAATATAATATGATATGTTACTTAATATGCCATATTTATTTTATGTCCATATGAACTAATATTATAATTACAAATTGTATCAAAATTGGGCCATTTGTCTACCTTAACGTGGATTTGAGATTTTATATAACGGCAAATTTGATTGCTCGCCTTTTCCCATCATTGTAAAGCAGAATTCACCAAGCGTTGGATTGTTCAATTAATATGGAACGTGAGCTGGGTTTAGACATTCGTGAGACAGGTTAGTATTACCCTGTTGATGACCCGTTGTTGCTACAGTAATCCTGTTCAGTACGAGAGTAAGCGCAGGTTCAGACATTTAGTTCAGGCGTTCGTGAAAATCGACGGCAAGAAGCCACCATTTAGAAAATTATGACCGCATCGAAGTCAGAATCCCACCTAGAAAAGTAACGATATTTTAGAGCGCCTCATAGTCAAGTAACTCGATATACGGTACCGTTTACGCGGTTACCGAACGAAGTTGAAGGCTGAACGCGTTGATTAGAATCACAATTAACAACCAACAACCAGTTCAAAGTTTTTTATGGTTTTTAAATATGAACAAAATCAGTATATAGGTTCTTTACTGCACTTTTTTTTATGAAACGATTCATGATGATTTATATGGCTTTTGACATTGAATATTAACATAGAAATTTTATTACGGGGTTACCATCTAATTATTCTTCACTGATATTAATGTTAATTAAATTATCATTGAAAATAATAATAATAACATTGAATTTTATGTTAATTCTTTCAGAATGCTAGTTCTTGTCACCCAGTGTGCTATGCCATTTGCCCCATTTATTTATTCGCCCCTTGTAAAATTCATTGCACATTAAATTTTTTGGCACCAATTCTGACGTTTGACAGCTTTTATTACTCGTACCCTAGATTTTTAGCAAAGTATTAAATATCGGTTTTCCTTTGAAAATTTTCTCTTGCTCTATTACCCTTAACTCACTTCATTAACTATCGCTTTTAACGCACGTCCCATCGTTGTCTATCATTCCACTTCTCTGAATTCCTTTACCGAGTATAATTGCGTTTTATTAAGTTTAATTACCATTTTGCACCTACCTTAGTTCTTTCCTTTTACAAACTTAGGTCACTTTGATATCCCAGATGTCAGTCCCGCCTACTCCCCCTGACCAGCTCGTCATCTCATGTGCTTTTAATTCTTTACCTCAAAATTCTTTGATGGAAGCTGACCTAATTTTTGAGCAAAGGTTTTGGTCAAAATTTTTAGGCCACGACTGCAACGTTTGTAGTCGCCTATTTTTTTCTAAAGACCTGGTAAAAATATACACGGCTCGGAATCCTTATGCTTTCCATCACAATTATCCGTATGCCAATGCGCCGCTACGTTGCACAAGCAGGAGGATGCCTAAATTTGTGCGTGTCAATGGTTTTTCTTTCCCGCCTAACCCTTCCCACATGCCAGTTTTAGATCCGATCGTGGAACGCCTCATCTCCCCCCGCCTTCCTTTTATGCATATAGGACGGTTGCGTTATTCTCACGGTCAATATGGGGTTCGAGGCCAAATTATAAATATTCCAATTGACGTTGACGAGATAGTCACCCTTTTGCCCTTGACCCCAGACGAGGATATGAGCATACGTTCTAATCAAAAGCCACTCTCATAAGTCGGTGCTATAGGGGCGTTATGTCACTTGCGCACTAAAGACTTGGCTGTCGTATAAGTTAACCACTCAACTCTACAAGCAATTTAATATTCGCCTACATCCAACATTTTTACATCCCCCCAGGCCACGTCGGTGTTGAGTGCCGCGGTTAGGCCTCCGATTAGGATCCGTTTTTATTAATCTACGACAATACACGCATGCTTGCCACGTGGGCAACGTGCTCCCGTCAAAATCATCCTTTAGTTTTAGCATGTGCCTTAACAATATAAAATTTCAGGGCGCGATTTATGATAAAGTAGTATACGCATACTCAATAAGACATTCTTTGGACCTGGTCTACGTAGCTCTTTCTCGCGTTCAATTGGCGAGGAGCCGGGCACTATATGCTATATCGCCCCCACCATAAGCCTCCCTTTACGTCAAGAATTAGCACGGTTTACGCACACGCCGCTAGATACACTGCAAAATAGTATGCTCTTCATTAATCGCCCTAGTCTCCCTATTGTTCAACCCAGAGCCTACGGGCGCACGTGCTCGACATTTCTTCTGACTTCGTCATTTCTCGCTCATCTATTCTAATGCTCTCGGAAACTTGGACATCCAGCCTTACAGATATTTCCATCCCGGTTTCTCTTGTGTCGCCTGTTTTAGACGTCCTGGGCCACGGGCGTTTGGAGTAGCTGTCTAACTCGCACTGTAGCTTCATCATCTAAGCTAGTACCCCTAGCTCTACCATCCTTTACTTATACATGTTGCCCAGGGGACATATGTGCAACCATTTTTCTCTTAGCTCCTACTATCATGCTACTTATTTTTGCTTAAATTAGTCTGGGCACACACGTTAATGCTTTGTGCGTATTTCTTAAATACGCAATAACTCACCTTCTGTTTACCTGTGCTCTAGAACATCGAATCAATCCATCCACAATCCCACTCAATTTAGGCGGTGATTTTAATATCGACTTGACGTCCGTGGATGGGGCTGTGCTACACAATTGCTTGCAAAATTACTCCTACCTGCCTCGGACATCGCCTTTCCAACCACTCGCGGTATCACAATTCTTGATGCCGTTTATACTTGGTACCTAACATATAAGTAGTCTCGTATTTTTTCTATCATTGCCCGCTCGTTGTCAAGCTTAGCCCTTCCCCCTTTTAGGTATTTTAATATTGAACTAGATCAGTCATGAGTATCCCTTTCAAATAAAGGCTACTTAATATGCCTCCATTTAAGGACTTCCATTTTAAGACTATTGTTTATGCTTTGATCGAGTGTCCTTCGGGATTAATATGTAACGGGTGCCCTAACTAATTCTCCCAAAAATTACCCTTTTTAATTTTATATCAAAAACAATTACACTGATCACGTGATTGGTGATTTAAGAGGCCATTTCATTTTTGCTATAGGACAGGTCTTTTGTAATGCCTAAAAAATTTTTTTTATCATTGTTAACGTGGCAAATGTCACTTACTTTGTTATCATTGTTTCCTTTTTCAAACTAACATTGCATTTATTTTTCCATCGCATTTTTTTCCTACGATTAAGTTTTGCAACTTGGCTTTTTTTTTTTACATTTCTCTTTACTTGGCCTCTTTTACCTTTAAGGGTCAATCCCACATGCCCTTAGTTATTAATTTACCGCTTTTTTGCCCTATCGCACTATGAGTTTGCTCGCACCTTTTCCCGAAAAAAATTTAACCCATTTAACTAAACATCGACCCCTCTCTATCCTATATTCCAGCTTGCCCGCTACTACTAATTTAGAAAAATTGGTAAGGGAACATTTTCAATGTTTTTTTAAAAAATGGAATAACTGCATCTATTTTCTATTATACTCTATAATTGATTACTTCTTGTTTAGAAACTTATATTAGGGCGCGGGCAAAGTGAATTTATATTTTCGTGAAAATTTTAAAATTTTGAAAAAAATAATTATTTGTAATAAAACGCAAATTTCTAAAAACTTGCCAAATTTAGTTTATGCACATATAATGTCATTTCTGAAATAAAAAAAATAAAAAAAAAATTTCAGAATTTTTAAAATTTTACGAAAATAAATCTCACTTTGCACGTGCCTTATAATCAACTATATTTCGATCAAACAATTTTGAATGTTTTACTTGGTGTTTAACATTGTGTGTGTATTATGGAAAAACAAAATACAAAATAATTTTGAATTTATATTGTTATATGACTTAATATTATTTTATGTAATTTATAAATGTAAATTATTAGCACTTATTTGTATTCATTATATATATATACAAATTTTATGTACAATTGTAACTCGAACATTTATAAATAGGATTCGTTACCTTTTTATTTTATATTTTTCTGGCTATTAATAAATTTAGAGCTAAGTTATTACGCGAAAAATTCTTTATTATTTGAATGCTGCAAAAGCTTGATAAACCAAAAAAATTTTTATTTCTCATTTTTTGAGTATTGATACATCAAGGTAGCAAGAAAATTCTTAATTTTTTTCTTTAGAATGTTCTCGAGGTCATAAAAAATTGGCCAATTTGGTCAAAAAGGCCGTTTTTGGCATGGACGAATCTAAAGAGCCGAAGGCAAATGAAATTAAGAAATATCGGAAAACATATATAGAAAATAAGGGCTTGCTCATGGGGATGTATGCTTTTACGTTTTTATAAACTTCTTTTTTTCTGACATCAATATTAGTTGATTTGTGTAACAAGACTATTTCATAAATTTCACGTCTCTGACGTTGATACAGTTGACCTGTGTCTTATAAGATTTATATAAAGACTGTTAAATCAAACATAACTAAAAAAATCTGTTTAAAAACATAATGTAAAAATTTTGTGAAATAAGGCATTAGCAATATGACTATAAAATTCCCCATAAAATTTGGCGTCGAACGATATATCACAAGTTTAGTTTGGTCAATAAATGTTAAAGCAGTGCCACGTTTTTAGAAATACTACCATATATGGTCATAAAGTGTAAATAGTTTCTCACGTTGCAAAGCATATTTAATTTACATATAATACACCTACTAGATTAATATTTAATCAAAATTAGTTTAAATACCATATATAAATATTTTAAACAAAAAAAAACGCCTGTAATTTTTTTAGGCATCAAAAATATGACATTAAGATTCTCCATAAAATTTGCCGTCGAACGATGTATTAAAAGTTGGTTTGGTCAATAAATTTTAAAGCAGTGCCATGTTTTTAGAAATACTACCATATATGGTCATAAAGTGTAAATAGTTTCTCACTTTGCAAAGCATATTTGATTTACATATAATACACCTACTAAATCAATATTTAATCAAAATTAGTTTAAATACCAAATATAAATATTTTAAACAAAAAAAAACACCTGTAATTTTTTTAGGCATTAAAAATATGACATTAAGATTCTCCATAAAATTTGCCGTCGAACGATGTATTAAAAGTTGGTTTGGTCAATAAATGTTAAACCAGTCGCCAAGATTTAAGAAAAATACCATATATGGTCATAGTATAAATGTATAAATAGTCTTGAACGTTATTTCACATATGTTGTTTTATATATGATAGGACTACTAACTATAAATAACAAAAAAAATAGTTTTCAAAAACAAAAAAATATAAGATTAAGCAACCAACCACCTGTTATATTTTTTTACCTTGGAAAAATACGACCAATCATAGGATTTTCCATAAAATTTGGCGTCGAACGATATATTACATGACCATATTTCTTTAAAAATAGGCTGCTTTAAAATTGAAAGAACAAACCAAATCCTTGACTAAAAAATAGTAATTCGAGTTTTTAAAATCTTTAAAACACATTAACAATATTGGGACAAAAGAAATTATTAATCTTTAAAACTACGAAAAAAATATTCGAAAATGTTTATTACGAAAAACCATAAAACACAAAACATTAAAAGCGACATGTCTCGTGTTTTTGCAAAAAACAGTTTTCGGTGTTTCCATTAGCACAATTAGCACTGTGAAGATTAAATAACCTTTATATAAAATAATATTATATTATGCAAGTAAAACACTTCAATCGTGGAGGGCCTAAGAACAAAAGGCCTTGTAAAATTGCGTGACAAGTGGTGGCTTCTTAGTTAAATAGGTATGTCTTATTACTACCCTTGCACATTTTAATTTTAAATCTACTTCAAACATTATAATGATCTGTATTTTTTTAATTCTATTCTATATTATACCTAATTTGAGATTCAATAGGCGCTTAATTAGGGGCCTTTAAAGTTTATTTAAATTATTAGATTATTTCCAAATAAAAACATTGGTAGTATTAAAAAATATTTAAGAGTAAGAATTTTTTTTTAGCCAATAAATTAATATAGATTTAGATACAATTAAGGATCTAGAATTATACTTGGAGACTTCCAGGCTATAATAAAATGATTAACTGTCTACGATCAATAAACTCAATTTAAAAAATTAAAAGTTTTGATACATTGATCAAATTTAATGTAATATATACTGCTATATACCGCTACCGCCAACATGGCACCCCGTAGAGTGAAGCCAAGCGAATGGTAGGCAAAGGAAAATTTGGTAATACTTTTGTTATGTTTATAAAAATAACCTAAACAATATTTCATACAAATAAAATTATTTAATTGCGTTAAAGTTTTGTTTTCTTTTTTATTAAAAATATAAACATTCATTGAATCATTTAATATTTTACTGTTATAATAAGTAGATCATAAGAAAACCTCTTATCACATATGAGCCAACTTAAATTGCTTTCCAAACTCTTTTATACAGATGTCTAATTTTTTTGAATAGGCATCTTGTTATCTATCAAAAAAAACCTTTAAACGCCCGGTTATTTTGTTTTATTTTAATTATTGCCAGATTGATATTTGTTTTAGCACATGTAAATTTGTCCTGAGATGCAATGCGCGATGTTTTTTTCAAGTTTTTGGCTTTCTGTATAGACGAGCTGTTATGTTATTATACTGTGTAAAATTATTTAGAAAGCTGACGATATAACAATATTAAAACGACAAGTGATTACATGTAAAATAATAAAAATTTTTAAGTTTTACTATTTAATTTGAAAAATCTGCTATAAAAGTTAAACTGAAAGGCTTTTGCCTCAAAATCTTCGAAATCGTTGTTAACTTTGAATATTTTTATACGCCTGGTAAAAATTTGCTCAGATGTTTAGAAATCCTTTAAAACCATATTGGACCATTTAAAAATTAAACCTGAATTATATTTTTGCGAATTAATTAATATTTTTATATTGATATTAATGCATCATACCATCACCAAGAAAACCATATAACAAAAACTTGAATATTTTGTAAAATAGCTTCCAAATAATATTAATAATTTAATAAAAAGTTTGTCCAGACTTTTAATGTGATTTTTTTTCTTTCTTTTGGATGAAAATTGTCTAATATTAAAAATTTCGTGTAGAAATTGACATATTTAGTATGTTAAGCTTTTCACCTTATAACATTATGCATTGCTTGTTGAGATGGTAATTAAAATATTTTCTCAAATTTAATACAAATAAATAAATTACATTGATGCGTCAAATATCTTGAGGGAGAAATTCGTCTAGCAAATCTATAAAAAAAATAAATTTTAAATATTTCCTATGGTTGCTGCAAAATTTGGAATAATATTTTTAAAAAATTTTTTTTGGCTAATAAAAAATGAAAAATTGCTTTTTCGTTATAGGATATGCCTAACAAAAATATAAATGTTATTTTTTTTTGCCTAATTTTAATAAAATGAACTCAATTTTCCTCCAAAATTTTTTGCAGTAGCCACTGCAATTTTCATATAGGTTGGTTAAATTATGTATAAATGTTAGGGCCTGCGCTTTAATAAAAATTAGACAGTGTCTATAATTATCTGGTGAAGTTTTTTTAATATCTAATGTATATTCAAGATTATTAAAAACAAAAATACACAGGTCAACAAATATTTGATAATAATGTGCCTGATTTTCAAATCCGTTGGTTTTTTCTAACAAAATTTAGTTAGTCAGCTATATAAAGATTAATATTTTTGAAAATATTCAAAAAAAATTTAAAAACAAAAATAAATTGAAATTTTTTATCGCATGTGTAGCAGATAAACAGTTGAATGTAATATTATAACGGTTAATATAACGGGTATTCTTGTCTGGAGGCGAAAATATAGTATCATTTAAATTTTTGTAAGAGCTTGAAATATTTTTCATACATTTCTCATTGGTGATGTTAAATATAAGTTAAGATTATTATATGAAAAAAAAATTTTTAAATTTTTTTATACAGTGTATATTAAGATTTGCATGTAATCAAAAGAGACCATGTTTGTAATGGACGGATTAAGGAGCCTAAGGCGAAACCAATTTACATATGAGATTAGACATAGGGTAACATTCTTTTTTTTTAAACTTGTTTTAGTCAATGATATTTGTTGTAATAAAAAAGAGCATTTCTAAAATTTAAATTTATCTTAATTTTTTTGTAAAATTGAAAAAATTAAAGGCGGTTAAATAAAACACTTTGCATTGCTATTAAAATATTTTGTACTTTTTTTAAGTAACTCCCAAAATGTTTATTTCACCCTTAAGCCAAAATACTAATTTTAAGCCTTTATATTTATCGCATGTTACCAATTGAAAAAACGAAAAATTTAATTGTAAGTGTTTTAATTTTTTTAGGGTTCGCAAATTAATAAATAGAAATTTTTGTTTAGTTAAATCTTCTACCACTTATCCCCCCCCCCCCTCCTTCCCCCTAATTTATGATATTCATAAGGTAAATTGACAGACAATTGTTTAATTTAAAAATATTCTCATTGACACCATCTAAAAAATAATTTTGTTATAATTCAAAATTTAAAAATGGAAAAGCTATCTATATTCTAGCAATTAGAATTTTTACAACTTGCCTAATTATGAATTGCAATTAACTTGTTTATTGAATTAAATAACCAGAGGCCGGCATTTATTATTTAAATTTTCAGTTAGACAGTATAATTTTTTTTATTCCTTTGGCCCATTATTTTGTAACAAGTAAGTAATGAATTTGAATCTAAAATAACATGTAAAGAAAATAAGTAAACTTGCCCATATCCTTATATTTTGTAAAAAATAAATATTCCACAATATCTAAATGTTTATGTCCGTGACCTAAGCCTCCCATATTTTAGATTCGAACATCACGGTCTACTGACCACAATAAGAATGATGAATTAGCAGTAACTAATTAAATATTAACTTGCTAAATCGTCCAAATCTAAAACATATAAAAGTTTATAAATAAAAGAAATACCTAAGATTAAGATATCAAACTGAAATATATGAGCCACGTTCAATTAATAACACTGGGCAACAAAATTTGAACAGCCTTCAGCCTCATTTATTGAAATTTTTTTTTAAGTTAAGTTTTTGGTTGAACTACGAATATAGAATTTAGCCAATGCCTCAGATTTTTAGTTATTTGGTGTCAAAGTTAGGACTTTCTATTTTTAAACTATTTTGCGTTTAATCATAGAATTTATGGGTGGAAACAAAAGTTTTATTTAGATTACAAAAATGTTTATTGTTAAAGTAAGGCGTTATTATTCTACAAAGTTAATTTTTTTATATTTTTAATATTAATAAAATTAGTAGTAATTAGAAAATCATTTGTGGATCAATAACTTGAAAGTAAATTTGGTACTAATTTTAAGCTAGAACCTTTGTAGATAAGTTTTTTATAAGGCATCTGAATGTGCCAATAGATTTTTTGAATTGTGTAAATTTTTTTCGGATATGACGCGGTTTACCTGACCAAATGGGAAAAATCTTGAGACTGTTATCGCAAGTAAATTTTCTACAAAACCCTCAAAAATTGTTATAGTATGTTGTCCAGTGTATATAATTTTATTTCAACGTTGATTGATATAAATTAAAATAAACTTTTAAAAACCCTTTTTTAAGGAGGTGTTTAAATTATAACCATGTCCATGTCTTCTTTCACTCCTCCCCCCTCCCAAAAAACTGCATGTCTTATCATGGTATATTAGGCAATTGGTTTCCAACGCCAACGTTAGGGCTAAAAACACATATTGATTGGTAAATAAAAAAATTGTTAATTTCAAAAAAAAAACGAATTATTTCACGCGGCAAAAACAAGAAAGATATTTATCGCAGTTATTTTCTTAATTTAACTCATTCCTTTATATGATACTTTAGATAAGAAATTCCTTGCAAGTCAAAAAACTTTTGTTTATGGCGCCGACTTCCGGTGCCACTTTTAAAACTACTTTTGTATCTTTAATAATAATATTAATTTTCTAAAAACTATAATTTCACATAAGCATTTAAAAACTAAAAAATCAATATTTTCTTTTCTTTTATTATTTCTTTAATAACGTTTTTCTTTCTTTATCGTGAGTCACGACAAATATAACAGATGTTATATAAAATTGTAGCATGCAATTATTGCGCTAAAAGGTTTTAACAACATGGGTCTTCTAAATTTAACAGTTACATTTTTTTGTACGATCAGTTGCTATAGATTTTATTGGGCGCGTTTAATGTAAAATTTCGTATAGCAATATATCAAATTGATATGATATTAATTGATAAAACCTTAAATAACAAGGATGGTGTTTTTCCCTTAACGCTTATAAGCTTGGTACTTTTCATACTTCGATAAAGCAACAATTAGACTGGTTATATGTATGGCAACTGTCTATATTTTCAATCGGGGTGTAGATTAATACCTTTAACCCTATATTGCAACTATCACTGGAGTCAAACGTGACAAAGTCACGACGGGTACGCTAGTTCTCTAATGTTAAAGTGGGGAGGGGTAAGTTATATATTACGGGTATATACTTTCAAAGACCTTTTTATTATATATCTCACTAAATTAATTTTAACATTGATATATTTTACTTATAAGGTAAAACAACGTGAAGACTTTCGTCTAGTCAAATACATTGAGTAATTATTGGTTATATATAATTTTCTAGTTTTTTTGTAGGAAGCCAAACCTGAATACATTTTTAATGAATTCCGATGTTTTATATAAAGATCTTACCCCTTTGAAGATTGTTCAAACCTGATATAAGGATAAAGCATAATTTTTATTTAGCCAAGTTTAAAAAAAGACTGCGATAGTTCCGGGATTTAAAATAAAGCATATATATAAATATACTCTCAATTTTTAATATCAACATTGTATTTTTCCAATCAGCGTTAAAAGTTATATTACAATGTCAATAAACGCGCATCTCAATAGCAAATATATAGGGATTTTAATTTTAAAAATAGAAATTGTTACAATAACTTGTAGAATTTTTTAAAACAAAATTTAAAGTTAGCCAATCTATTTGCCAAATTATAATAGTAATTATATTATAAGATAAAATTTGTAAGGCGTAACACTGTATATATGTAAAAAAATATAATTTAAATGGGGGGGGGGGGGGAGACGCTATCCTTTTTAACCTTCTATAAGTATTGTACACATATTAATAACAAAAAATGCTTTGTCATTAGAATCAATTACTATTTTAAATTATACATTTTAGCTATAGCAATATAATGTAAAAAATAAAAAAAAAATCAAAATTTTAATTTTTGATTTCATATGATTTCTCAAAGAAAAATCACTATAGCATATACCAGATATATTTTATTTAACCCATCCGCACTGTGGGTGCTGTTTCTATGGGCCAACGTTTTTTAAATACCTCTAAAATATTATATATTATAAATTAAATACTTTTTTAATATAAATCTCAGTAAATAAGATTTGATCCAACGATGACAAACTTTGTTCAAAATAAGAAATTCTATGAAATCCATATGAAGCCCACACTATAAATATCACTCTCATAATTGCCTTGATGTATTTAGAAATTTGCAACCTTATTGGGTGTTCTTTTATAAAAGTTTTACATATTAAATATACATTTGAGCATAGAATAATAATAATAATTATGTTTTTTGTTTATAAAATATCTGATTTTTAAGGTAATTAATCATAAATAATTTTTTATTTCAAATTTTGAATAATTTGCTTTATCAGACCTAAAAGCATGGAATATTTCATATTATTAATACATTAAGTAACATTCAATATAGAAATAAAATTTATATTTTTAGATCTTTTTAACTTTAAGCAAATAAAAAGTTGCAATATATATTAGTGAATTTAATTTATAGCAGAAGCAATTTAGAGTTATTAGCTAACCACGAAGATCTAACTTGCCTTCTTAATTTCAGACCGTTAACTGTTTTTTTAACAAACTTTGTTAGCTAGCTACAAATATTGAAAAATTTATAAAAAAATGTCAAAAAACATATAGAAAAGTAACAAAGTTAAATTGATTTTTTTTGCATACTCGTGGCAGGTAAACTTTTGATCAAATACAAAACAATATTTTTATTAAAACCCGAATTATATAAATTGTTAAAGTTTGGTAGGAAAACATTGTGTTTTTTTTTATTTTCATTGTTAGCTTTTTGCAATTGAGGCAGTGAGCTCTTTCAAATTAAGTCTCCTTGGGTTCTATCTCTACACTCATTTCTATTTAGGTTGTGACATCTCATGCTAGCGTCAACTCTTTGAGACCAGGTGAGTTTAGGTCTGCCCCTTTTATTCTTGCCTTGTACTTCAATTGCATTTATCAAAATGCTTAGATACTCGTCTTTTTGCCTCATAACTATTATCTAAAAATTATTTCTCATTATTTAAGATAATTAATATAAGTTACGGTAATATAAAATTTTTTTTTAGGTCGTAAAATCTATTTAAAGGCCATTTTTTGACATGGACGATTCTAAGCCATCAAAAGCGGAAATAGAAACGAAATACTTCGGAGATGAGACCATCATGGGAATGCATGCTGGTCGCAAAATTTGTCTGGGTGGATATAGGCCATATTTTCATAAACTTTTTTTTTGTTGACCTGTGTAAATAGAGAGCACACATATCATTTTGGAATAAAAAAATAAAATTCATAGTTATAGAACTCTTGATTGAATCTTACTGAATTATTCGCATTACAACCTCGCCCTAGCAGGGGAGTTATTTTGTGGAAATATATAACCATTTACCTATTTTAAGTTCTTAGAATTTTTATACACTTAATTTACCTCATAAACGTGACAGCATTTTATATCAATATAATTTGTATATATTATATATAATGCATCCTTAAATATATGGTTTAAAATATTATACAAGTGGGATTTATAACTCTAAAAAATTAATATTTTGAAATTAAAGTTTTATAGATTTTTTCATAAATTTTTAGATATAAATTATTGAATTAGTGCGCTTGTTTAAGATATTATTAATTAAAAAAGTGCTCGAATACCAGATTCCAACTTACACAGGTCATGCTAACTACGGAGATGAAATCTGCCATTTGGCTCAAATCCGTTTACCGTTTTCTAATCATCTTCTAGACAGCTCTAAACATTAAAGAGTTTAGATAAATTGTCAATTAATCTAAAATTTATTGTATTTGTTTTTTGAATTTTCGCAAAAGTTAAACTGTTAAAAACAAACTTTAATATTTAATTAAATTGAAAATATATATTGTCGTTTAAGTTTAGACCTGAAATATTCAATGCTATCAAAATAATTATGTTATAATTTCTACTTAAAATTTGATTTCTTTTTGAGACGATAAATAAGTTACAAGTAATTTTTATTTGGAAATAATTTCCCAAATTTTTTTTAGGGTATTCTTTAGGGCACTTGCAAATTTTTACTTTCGTGAAATTTTTAAAATTTCAGAAAATTTTATTTTGTAAAAAAACGCAAATGATTAAAAAGCAAATTTGTTATATCTATGTAATGCTTTTTTTGAAATAAAAAATTTAAAAAAATTATGAAAAAAAGCATATTTTTAAAATTATCGGAATTTTTTAATTTTTTTAAAAAATAAACTCACTTTGCACGTGCCCTTAGGTCGCAAAAGAGCTAAAGACGGGAAACTAATTAAAAGGTAAAATATATATGAGATAAGGTCATTATTGGAATGGTTTTATTTTTCAAAAACTTATATCTTTTAACATTGATATCTGTCGACCTTCATAAAATATAGGGTTATAGGCTTAATATATTTAATTTTAATCATATTTTATGCTATTGATTTTAAAAAATTTCAAATATATTGCTGATAATTTTCAATAAATTTTTAAATAGATTTTTTACAGGTATTTTCGTATATAGATTGTATGAAAACTTGGTTTTTTAATAGATTTTTTAACTTCTAGGAAGCAAATTTGAGGCACCTGGAGAAAAAATACTACGTATCCATGCATTGACTGAACCCTGTTAGAGCCTCAACGTTATATTTTTAGTGTATTGCGATTTTGACCCTTGATTTTGTCTATTCGAAAAAAAAGTCATAATATTATAAAATAATTATTTGAAATTCTATAATCTATTTTAATATTTAGTAATTATTTCAAGAAAAAACGGTAACCATTTAAATTTTTGTATAATTTACTTTCAAGTGTATTTTCTAAATCTAAATATTAACAGTAATAAAAGATTAGAAAATTGCATAAAACATTTTTCACATTTAACTGCTGACAAACCTTCAAAAAAATTTAGAGCAGTATAAAAATAATTTGCTGAATAAGCATGAGATATTTTATCTAAATTATTCGAATAAATATTATATATTCCTTTTTTTACTTAAATTTTGGAACATTACTGGTTATAAAATTTAAAAAAAAATAAAATTTATTAAATGCTTGTTTTAATACAAAACATTATATTTAGCTAAGTCGGTTTATAAATTTCATCCCAAAAAAAATTATTTGGAGAGAAAATAATCAAATTTAATAATAAATATTCTGTATTTACAATGTTTCAATAAATGTTATGCCATAAAATTACTTACGTTCGATGAGAGCTTTTAATAATATTAATAATTAATAATAATAAAAAATTTAAAATTATCTGTATATCGGATATTAACTCAAAAATTTGGGGATCTTAAAAAACCAATCTAATCTCTATTAATTTATAATTTCTTTTAATTAATATATTAAATATTCCTTATACATTATTCAATATAAAAAAACCCCTATGTGATAATTAAACTATTACGTATAATTGGTACTTTATTTATATAAAAGCGCGCAGTATTTAAAATATTTGTTGATAGTTATATTGAGTATCAAATCTTAAGTAAATACTTTTTCTTAAAATTTATTATTTTTATTTTTTTAGTTAATTTTCATAGGTGTACTCGGAATCAACTCTCTATACCTTTTATTAAGAATTTTTTGTTTTTACCCATAATTTGGGTCTCATATAGATAAATATGGTTAATTCTATATTTGACGCCTACCTATCTCATGTTAGCAAAAGGTTGTAAATTTATTCTATCCTAACCAAGGATTGGAACTTATTAAAAACTGTATAGTTCCAGTTCTTAGGATAATTTTAAAAACTGAATAAGTTCTTGAATACCGACGAGTTCCCAAATATCAACTCGAGTTCATTTTTTTTTTTATAATTAAACATTTACTAGACAGATAAAAAAGATATATTACAATTCACATATAATTTATTGAATTGCACATATAATTTAATGAAACATTTATTTATCAACTTAAAATTCATTCCAACAAAAAAATATCATTCAAAATATCATCCTTAAGTCATTCCTTTGGAATCTAAAATAAACTCAAATAGAAAATAATCTTTCAACACTCACCTCTCAAGGGGACCATACAACAATTAAACTAAGTTTCTAGTAGCGAAACTCAGCCTTACCCACCAGCTTCTAATATTTTCATCCGCCTTAAACCTCGTAAATTTTCTATTTTAAAATTTCTATATCTAATTGCTCATATATTAGAGGGCACTGAGTATCTGTTTATAAAATGTTTCTTCTCTCTTAAGACATCCTCTAATAATGAAAATTGATCTGACATATTTCCAGAAGATTCTAAAATAATTTCTTCCTCTATTTACTGAATCATTTCTTTAAGTTATAATCTTTTATTGAACTATTTTCAAAATTTTCTTTTTCCATTTATTATTATTTAATTTAAAGTAGAATCTTTACTAAAAACACCCACAATTGACTATTCATTATCTAAAACTGGGATACTCTTTTTCAATAAAACAAAAGGATAAAAAAATTTGGTCTTTAACACCTTTGCAAAATATATTTTAAAAAATTCAATGTCTAAAGTTTTCCTAAGTTTTTAAAATTGCCTGGGCCTAGTGTTTCGACTAATCTTTGGAACATATGCCAAATATCATTGAAACTTCAACTTATTTAAAATATTTTTTATATCAAAAACTCTAGTTTGACAATCTTTCAATGCAGGTGTAAGTCCAATTCTATCTCACCTCATAGTATTATTGAGGAAGATTTTGAGATTTTAACATTCGATAAAATAGCTTTTTAAGCTTAGTAGCCAATTTCTTCTACCTTAATTGCCAAAATTATTTCAGGTGTGCTGACTAGAAATGAATTAACTCTAATTGAAATCAACAGTTGAGACAATATATTATAGTTGAAATCATATATTTACAAACCTCGTAAGAATCCTCTATAAAATTTTATTTCATCTTGTAACATTCCTTCTAATGGGTCAAAGATGTATCTTCACTTTTTCAAGCTCCATAAAACTTTTATTCCACTTTCATATTACGCTGTGTCTGAAGTTATCGATAATATTTTTTTCATATATTTTAATTTAAAACAGTTTCTTTAAGATTTAAATATAACTTATCTTCATAGACCTTTTATTCCACACTCGACTTGAATTTTACCATATGATATCAATTTATAGCTAAAAGTAAATTTATTTAAAAAATTAATAAAAATTTTACACTAAGTAGCCAAAATCACAATTAAATTTAACTTTTTAAAAGCTTTTTAAACATATTTTCTCTTTCCTCATTATATTAAACTTTATCTACTTTTTAAATCATTTAATTAATCTTGTTTTGTACTTAAATGAGAAAAAGTAAACAAGTTCATAAAAATGATTTTATTAAATTTTAAAAGTTAATATCTAGGTTATTTTAGAAAATAAAAAACGACTTGCCTTATAAAAATTAATAAAACAAAATTATAAATATTTTAGAATTTTTAAATTAATACATTCTTAAAAAACTGGTTTTTTGGCTAATTTGTCTAAATTTTTTAGTTTGTATAACTAAATAATTTTAAAATTTAAAAATAATTAAATATTTATATTAAAATGTACAAAAGTTAAATGTGAAAATTAATTTACCATAGAAGGACTGTTTGCAACACTTGCAAAACAAATTTTATGCTAGTATTTTATGTTTGATATCATCAATTAAAGTTGTTCGCATATATTTGGCCTTTTCTTCAACTTCATTTCTAACATTACTTGGATTAATCTTTTAAAATTAGTTCCTGATGGGCTTGCTTTGTTTATGATTCTAATCATGGCATCACTGAAAATAGTTCAAATGGTCTGCCATGAACAGTAACCAACTCGCAACTTCCATACATGGATGCCGGAAAAGATTTTGTATGCTTAAATTTGGTTCGAATTGTAATTTTGGATTTTTCTTTTCTTTCTGTAACAGTTAAAAACTTTTCAAATTCTGCTTTATGTACACACTTTACATGTTTTTTAAGGTTGGAAGTAAATTTCTTAAAATATTAAATAGAATTAATTACCGTTAGATAAATTGTTTTATTTGACGACTTGCACAAAGAACATTGATATTGGTCATTAACAAGTTGAGGTTCATAAAATTTATAAATTCCGCTGAATTTCATGGTATGCCAGAATTTATTCAAAAACTTGAAAACTTAAAAATGCAGGAAAATTTATGAACGTATGAACAAAATGTTACGTTAACAAATATAATTTTAGAAGGCTTGTGTGCAATCAAATTAATTTAAACAATAAATGAGGTTTTTTTATTCAAATTTTATATATTTTTTGAAAAATATTAATTTTAATGCGTTTTTATTCAATTAAAAAAGTTTGAATTTTAGGTATTTGAAAATCGCGAAGGAACTCGAGCGGAACTCGAGTTCCACGAGTTCCAGACCCTGGTACTAGTTCCGGTTCCGGTCCATTTCAAAAAACGGCTCGAGTCCGGCTGGAACGTTCAACCTGACCAACTTATTTTTAACTTCGCTTTTCTCATAATGGTTGCCCAAAAAGATGATTCATTTAATTTTTATTGGCACATATCAAAATATCTTACAAAATTTTTGCCATATTTTTTCTTTAAAAGAGAAAATAGAAAAAAAATGTGCGTTAATTCCTATTTTAGAATAAATGGCGTTAGAACCTAGTTGCACCAAAATATTATAGCTTTTATCATTTAAAATCAAGTATAAAATACAAGCATAGGTGAAAAGGCCCAACAACAATAATTGTATCCAGTGCTGGGAAAACAATGAGCCAAAAACGTTGGCTCACTTTTTGCCCCAAAACATAAAAAAAGAAAGGGGGCTACAAATAAAGGGGCAAAATAAGAATTCAAAAATAGCTCTTACTAAGAAAAGGGGCAAAAAAAATCCACAAAAAGTGGCTCTTAAAAAGAGCCCCAAAAATCCAATTGTTTGTTCTCCTTATACTAATTTCGAAAAATTTTGATTTTTAATTTATAATAATGATGGGTGAATTATTTCTTAAAGCTCCTAGCAGTTTTTTTTAAGAAAAGGGGCTTTTTTAAAACATGCCCCTTTTCTTTATGCAAGAAAAGGGGCTTTTCTTTTGCCATGCCCACGAGTGTGTGGGCATTTGGAAAAAAAACTCAAAACCTTGTTAAAAAAATTCATTTAGTTTTTTTTCCCAGCCCTGATTGTATCACTAAGAAAATATTAAACCCTGTCTGATTTATAAAATATTAAAATTTGCGACTAAAAAAATTTGTTATAAGAGATAAATTAAAGACGTTAGATGGTAATTAGGTAAAATCCATGAGACGAATAGTCAAGTCATTTTTCATTGTGGAAAATTAAGAATATGCAAACCTTTTTAGCAATACCACATCAAAGCGTGGTAAATATATAAAAGCCCGAATATAGTTTCAAAAATAGTTAACATATAATCAAAGTTTTTTAATTTCTTAAGATTACTGGTTAATATCAATTTCATGGAATTAATTAAATGGCATTTATATGAGGCCCCAAAGAGAAAATAATAATGAATTCATTTAAATCCATGTGGTAATTATTATATATAGTTAAAACTTGATAATATGCATCATTAATTAATAGAAAACTGGAAATTTTGAATAGCACAACAGATTTTGGCCTTCCTTCTGTCGAGATTATATTTATACAACACAGGAAAATTTAATGTGTCCTTGATTTGATACCGAATTTGTTATAAAATCACCTAATGTTTTGCAAAAATTGTTTAAAATAAGTCGCCTTTTTGATAATTGTTTATATCACTTAAACTTCGAAATTTATATGTGATTATTTTTAATTTCTAAAATTCATTTATACTAATTGGCCGTATTATGGTTGCAAAATGGAATCTTAAAAAATTATTAGAGTTATGTTAAAAAAACACATGGTAATTGCTATACATTTTATTTAGTTAGCAGTTACATTATAGCAAAAAACGCTTACCTGTCTAATAAAGGGGGGGGGGGCAATTTATATTCTTAGGATCAGATATTAAGATGTTTGGTGAAATTTTATCAATATGCGTGTGGATTGTGGAGGGCAAATATATTTAGGATTTGCCGTAAAGCAAAATTAGGCTATAAATTTTTTTAAATATTGAGCGAATTTCAGAGTCACAGAGAAAATTTTAGAGAAACCTGCTTGCTCAATATCCAGGTCTATGTGGTCACCATCAATATGTTGAAGGTCATGTAATTCTGCAAGATCGTCAATTTCCGATAATTCTGAGTTTTCGGACGAAGGTGAAGGCGACAATGGTTCTTGATGATTCGCAGAAAGTTCCTGCGGTTGAGAGGGACCCCATTCCTTTAGAAAATTTTTATTTACAGGTGAATTAGTATAATTCGAAGGTTTAAATTATAAATTAAAATTTTAATTGGATTTATTTAATAAATAACATTTTCTCTGACTAATTGTTTTATTATCTATTTCTTTATTACAATATAGGTATCGTTTCACTAAAAATATGAGCAAAAACCAAATAGAATAAATTATCAAGTTTAGGAATTAATTATTTACAGTGCTATCACATTAATCTATATTTTTAATAGATAGTTTTATTCAAAACTTATATAAATATTCAGCTTTGATATGGACATCAATATAAAAATAATATTTATTCCCATTTTAATTTTTTGGTCAAATGGGAGTGCATAATTCTTGATGTTTGCTTAAAAATATTTTAATAATAAAATGTGCTACCACTTTTAATTGCATGTGCTGGAAGAGCAATTTACTTAGAGAGTTTTGTAATTAACTTAAAAACTTAAATTAGAACTTTTTCCTTGATTGAAAATTCAAATAAGCTATCATGATATTCAATTACCGACACAAAATTTCATCAACTATTTTACTACATTAGTCAAAAAACTATATGAACTAACTTTGGAGATTAAATTAGCCACATTGGGAATTCTTTTTACTCTTTTAAATAAAACTCATTAAAATAATCAAATAAAAATAAAGAATTTAAAACTTTTATATTTAACCCATTTACTTATTAGGTTGAGAAGCAAAGTAAAATTTAAATGAATGTTGAAATACCAATTTAATCTACCTGAAACCTGTTTTGTTCTTGCAGGTTAAAAACCCAATACAACTTCAAACAAATTTTTTTTCTATATTTTAAATCTATAAATATTGATGAGGTTGCATCGTCTTTTTTTAATTTTAGAACGGCTTAAAAAAATTTAAAAAATAATTATTATATTCCTGTAGTGTTTTTCGATCAATTATTAATTTTTGCTGACCAATTTTAAAACCTAGTTCTTGTGTTATTATTTGAATTAGTTTGATTTCGTAAAACTAAGGCTCAGGATTTTTTTGCCCTTTTGACATATTCTAATTTTTTAACTTAAAAATAGCGCAAAATGTTAAAGATTTTATGCTGCTCTATGTATGTATCAATTATTTCTAATTTTCAGAAAATTAGTCATAAATAAGACAAACATAAATATTATGCTATTCATTTTTTTTTAAATAAGGATTATCTAAAAATTAAGTCAAATAACAATTGTCAATTAAAAATTATAATAAAATCCAAACGCTTTTAATAAAAAAAGAAATTTTGAAAAAGGACACAGGTTATTATTGCAGACTTTTATGAATAATAATTATACCACCAATATCTCTATTATATAATCGTATTAAGTATATACATAATACAAAGTGTATAGATTTCTAACAGTTCAAAAAAATTCTATAAAATAAATTTTTAAATGAATAGGTGCAGATTTCTCTACTTGTATTCGATTAAAAAAAATTACTGTTCAAAGCTTAATGTTTTTTAAATAAAGGACCTGTGCCGATGGGGCCGGTTCATATGTGTCATCGCTACTGCTTGAGCCGCCTTCACTACTGAATTGTTGTCTTCTCCTATCAGCAAGATCATCTTCTCTCCTTACAGCCTCGTGCCATTCGTCGCTACTATGAGAATCATATACATCGTCGGGTGTTAGGTCAATTTCGCTATCACTGAAAGGTAGGGTACCTTCATCTGATGATCTGCATACAATTTGTATTCTCTTACCTTTCATATTATATTATCCATATAATAGTTAAACTATATATAAATATATTTAATAATAAGTATAAAATTGAAGATAACCGAAATTGTTATTTTTTTATTTATTATCTAATACTATTACTTCATATTTTAACATGTATCATTAGTTTTTATAAGTTATTATTTTTTACAGGGGATTGAAAAATTTTAAATTTGCTTTATATTAATATTGCCCTCTAAAAGACATTTACGATATTTTATTAACTTAAAAAAAATATTTTTAATTCTCTTGATTGTTTTTAACAATTTACTCTTCACAAGGACTGAAACTATATTACATTTTTCATAAATTTTATGCCAATTAAACTAAAATTTAAATCGGGTTAAATAAAAATTTGAGGATCTGAAATTATATAGGGGGAAAACTTTTATAATTTGGTTTAACTCAGTCTTTGCTCAATTGCTAATCAAACTACAGAATTAATTACGTGAACAACAGGAGTTTTTCAGTTTTGTAATGTTCGGTTATTGCAAAATGTACATTTGCATTACAATCACAAAAATCAAATTTTGATTTTAAAAAAATTTAGATCAAAAGCTAAGAAATTATTAGATTATTTATATATTATTCCTATGGTTGGTTTTTAAGCCCCGATGTATCCTTAAACATGTATCGCGTTATCCTTTCATTTGGTCACCTTTCTAACATAACTAAACTATCATTACAACTTATAGTATATACCACTGTATATTATTGGCATTACTAATAAAAATAACATTATTAGTAAACAACTTAACGCTTCAGCGTGTATAAAAAATGCTATAATTTTATATCAAGCGTATCACTAATTAACAATTATTCGGAAATATATGTCTTGAGTATGCAGCATTTTATTAAAATTATAGCAATATAACTCTTAGGCAGTTTATTGTTATGGTGAGTGTTATTTATTAAGTACCGTTCTCATATATTACATTTGCCCCTCGGATATACTATATGCTCAGGGTCTTGTCTTGTTGGGCTATGAAACATTGAACGTTTAAGTTTGAAGGACCCTTTAAAACCAGAGTCTTATAATTGATCGTTTAATTATATAAAGCGATTAATTATTCTTATGTCTTTGTGTATAAAACATGCATTTAGTATCTTTTTGGTCATTGATTCTTTTAAGAATTGAAAAAAATTCTGTCAACGGCGCCATTTATCAAGTCAATAAAATAAAAATGCCAAAAATACACTTAATATCAGCAGTATATACCAAGATGTAAGAATAATGAATCGTTTTAATTGATCAATCCATTTTAAGCCTCATGACTTTTGGAAAGTATTTCAGTAGACTCTTATTTCACAATTTAGTTGCCTGGCGATAATTATAGATGATTATTTGCACTAACTAGAAGATTTTTCGGGGTAGTTTACTATCAGCATGCAAGAGACGCAAGTTCCAAAGGAGCTCGCTTGTTGGTTTTTTATAGATATAAAAGCAAATCTGATAATTGTGAATATATATTGGGTGGTGAGGCAACAGAAGTGATAAAACGGCAATAGCCGTTGATATTTTGTAAAAATAATTACAGTGGAATTATATTGTATTTTTTTAATTTAATGTAATATAAAATTTCAATTATATTTATAGGCTTTTAAACTTTTTGAATAAAACAAGTCAAAATTAATACAGGAAGCCCATTTCACAATATATTTTTACGCATTTAATGTACAATTAAGTAAAAGAAGTAGGAAGGGTAAGTAAGTAACAAATCAATAAATATCACGGATTTTGGTTTATGATAATACTTGATTAAAATTTTTTATAAATTGGCCACAAGGACGTTATGTATAGTATGCAATTAAAAACGAAAATATGTTTAAAATTGGTTTGAATAGACACTCTAAAACTTATCGAAAAAACAAACACTGCATATAAATAAAGAACAAATAATAAACGTAATAATAATGGGGAGTGCATCTAGCTTTTAATCCCTTATCTCTGTAATGAAAGCGCTAAAGCAACATGGCACGTATTGTACGCAGACGACATTTTACTCATGGCTCAAAATTCACAGAGACTGATAAAGTGAAATCATGCACTTAAAAAGGTAGGCCTTTCAACAAAAACAAAACCGAAATCACAATTGAAGGATAGGAACAGAAATAGTTGATAATTAAGAGAGACCTATCTTAAGTTCAATTTTAACTCTATTAGGAGCCCCTTTAACATGACCAAGACGTTGAGAAGCAAATATGGCTATTAACCGGTGTATCCCAATCAGAATAAAAGGTAAAGCATAGGCAACATTAATACAACCTGCAATAGCCTATGGCTTAACGACGGCCCTTCGAAAAAGCGACGCCAGAATCCTTCAAAGCAAAAATGCGCATGTTAGGTGTGAAGTGACGTGCAAAGACAATATCCAAAATAACTACCTGATTGGCAAAACACATTTCCCATCGATACAAAAATTTAAGTTTATCGACTCGGCCGCTGGTTAGGCCACATCGACAGACAAAAGAACGAGCTTCATCTTTGCAATCTTATTAACGAAAGTAACGTATAAGGTAGCCAAAGAGGCAGACTTAAACTGACCTGGTCAAAAAAGATAGACGTTAGCCTTAGATACCACATATTTAACATGGAAGAGTACGAATTTCAAATAAGTAAATTAACTGATGATCTCGCTGCCTCCAATCAGGCAAGCTAATATAAATAAAAAATGTTTTAATTTATAAAAATCAGGTGGAATAACAAGATCTTAAAAAAAGGAGCCCATTTTATATATTATAAAAAATTTGTCTAAGAGATTGTGTTGGCCTTTTACCTGAGCCCACTTTTGATGATTTTTTTAAGTTAACGTGATAGTATTTCTGGTTCAAAATTATGGCACACCTTTATTTTTTAATTCAACACACATTTATTGTGTTATTGTCCTATATAACCTATGAATTTTTTTTAAAATTTCAAAAAAATTATATTTATAATAGAATCCACATTAAAATTCAAAGCCTTAATAATTTTCACATTAAGAATTAAATAAAAAAAAATTCGCTCAAGGCCCTAAGGCCGTCCTATTTTAGTTTGAAAAACTTGAGATATTATATATAAAAATAATAAGCTCATTCTGTGTGACCCAATAGGCAATTTCAAATCTAAAGGCTACTATGTAATTATGCATTTTGAAATATTTTTAAAATGATATGACAATCGAAGGTAATCCTATTGGAATGTTGCATTGTTAATTGGTATTTTGCCTAAAATGAACTATAAATAGTTACTGCACTATGGGAGAATGAGGCGGCGATTCTTGTGGGGGAGTATGAGATGGAGCTGAGCTTTCAGACCCTACAGGTGGCTGCGGGACAACTGGTTCATCCGAATGAGAATTGGGAGACGCAATAGGACCTGATAAAAACAATAAATATTTATATTGTTAGTTATGCAATACAGCCTTAAAGATCACACTTCAAATGTTTTTATTGGACGACAAAGTTGGGCAAAAATTAAACAAAAATCCTAGTAAACAAAATTAAAGAAAAAAAATTAAAATTACAGAAATAGGTTTTGCATAAAACAAGCTTAATAGAGACTTGATATTTTTTTTGCATTTTGCCTTTCAGTATATTTTTGTTAATTGGATCTATTAATTTTTGAACTAGAAAGTATTAACAATTACATTATTCCAATCCAGGACCATTTCTTTCGTTTTTTATAGCCTGTGTAAAAGTATTTGTTTTTTTTTGTTGGCATTTCTCATTGGGAACAACATGTTGGCTCTTATTCAACATTATTATATCATCTTTTAATAAATTGTTAATTTCCGCAAGACTTTTTTTCTCTTTTAAAAAAAATTCTATTTAGCTTCTACAAATTATCCGTTACCTATACCAAATGTCATTGATATTTTATTAATTTAAATTGAGTTGTCAATAATAACTACAAAACGAGAATCGGAGTTTTGTGGTCCATTGTTTTCCCAGCTCTACAAATTAATTAACACATTCTCATTATTATTGTCAATTATAAAAAAATTTAAATTACTTCTTATAGGCATAAAATCTCAATATCTTTACTAAACAATACATTTTGGTTTTGAGCTTAGCACAAATGCAAGAAGTGTTCGAACAGGCCCGATTCTAGCTTTTCCATTTTAGGGGGGCAAAAAAAACTCGTGGGGGGGGGGGGGCAGAAAAAATTTTTTTGCCGCTTTCGGCGGCAAAATTGGCTGTGACCTTCGGTCACGGCAAAAAATATACATGTACAACAATAGAATCCATGTTCAAAATTTTTTAACAAATTAATAATAATTTATATCATAAAATAAAAATAATTGCATTTATAATTTGGATATGTGAGTTAAAATTAATTATTTTCACTAATATCAATTGCTTAAAAAGATATGAGATTTGGAAATTGATTTAAAGTATAATTTTATCATTTGGTATCAATGCGCATGAAAATTAAAAATATTATAAATATGAATAATAAAAATGAATTACATAAAACTTTGGATTTTAGAAAATGAATAGTAAAATAAGATTGATCATGTAAAAAAATTATATAAGTATGCTAATCTGGAAGAATATAAATGAAAAAACACTGGTTATATATAACTATTAATTAATATTAGGGTAAAAAATTAAATAAAACGTGAACATAAACGTTAAATACGTATAAAAAAAATTGCAACCATGTCTTAAAATAGTAAATAATTAGCTGATTATGAGCAGTGTTTTTTATTAATCTAAACAATTTTATGCAAAAGGTTGTTTTGATTAAAATACAAAATTCATCAAAATTCAACGTCCCAGTATATGATTTTTCGTGTCCTAGAAGAACTAAATCACCTTTAGGCAGGTCACTACTTGCCAGTCTACTAGAAGTTATACTAGAAGTTATTTTCCTTCTTAAAGAAGAAAATGTAGCCTCACAACTCGACGTTAAAGAGCCAAATAACAAACTTATAGAGAAAATGTTAGATAGATTAGAAAACGCATCTTTGTAATCATATCAAAATTTAACAAATTCATTAGTAACACATTTTTTGTAATTATTGAGTTTTCTTATTAAAAAATTATTGGCTACGTCAATTTCTTTAGATATTTTCTAACTAACAATGGTGTATTAAATCAGAAGTTTTAGAAACATAAATCGTTCTGCATTGAAATTGATCTATAATTATTTTTAATAAATAAAATAATTTTTCAATTAAATACAAAAAAATAAATAGATGATTATAAATATGGGCAAAAAACCCCGATTCGGTCCTGTGACCTGAAGATATAAGAGTTTTTTTATTTTTAAAAGAATATTAAATATTTTTGTGTAATTTAAAAAAAATTCTAACACCACCGATGAGACAACAGCCTGGGTTGGGTTATTCCCTAACTTCCTAATTGCATCATGTTGAAAAAATTTATGAAGGGAAGAAAAATCAAAAAAAAATTTTCCTTCACTTAAAATTTTAAGAAAATCTTTCACAAGATGCAATCGGTGGTTCAAACAATATGGGACATGGTGTCCAGCTATTTTGCTTAGAAATACTTGAACACCACCTTTTCCCCCGGGCATTAGGTTCGCCCCATCGTAGCATTGTGCGATCAGGTTCTTTGGTTCTAGATTATATTCTAACAAAAGATAGATGACAAGTGAGAAATTTCTTAGGCATCATATTTATGAATTGCTTTCACAAATATAAAGCTTTTGTAAAATCAAATTTTTCTATATATTTCTGTGTTAGTTTGATCTCTCTTGCGGATGAGAAGTATTAATGAATAAAAACACTTTTAAAAAAAGTAAATATTTTTAATATAATATTTTTATATATTTTTGACGGAGCAAATTTAATTATATTATGTGGAAGAAATAAAATTACTAAGTATTTTTGGGGAGAAAAATTCATTTTGGGGGGGGGGGGGGGGGGGGGCAAAACATAAAATTAGTATGTATTTTTTTTTGGGGGGGGGGGGGGGGGCAATTCAAGGGGTCTAGAATCGTGCCTGTGTTCCAAAGAGAAGCATTTAGAAGCCTTTTATTAAACACAATATTTGTGTTTTGTATTTTTTTTTAAATATAAAATAAAACATCCTTATTATCAATTTATATACTGTCGCATTACTTTTTGACCTTTTTGCTGGCGGGGGTAGACCTTCGGAAGAGCTGCCTTATAATACAAAACAAAAAATTTATATATTAGTATTATTGCTTAAATCGCTAATGTAAAATAAAAATTCACAGCACAAAAGGTTGTGGGCTCGGCTCGTGCAATTTCAAACTTTTTTTTGTTTAAAAGCTATATATTTAAATTTTTATCGTTAAAATTACGCATCATTTTTTTAAATAAAATTTAATTTAATTTAACATTATGAAAAATTAATTTATAAATTGTCTAATTTTATAAATTATTCAACTTATAATAACTTTTTAATTTATATACAATGTCAAGAATATTGTTAGGCCTATTAATTAAAAAAAAAATTTGAAATAAAATAATTAAAGAGGCAAAAAATAGACTTGTTTATTAGTTACCATGTTTGAATGATTTATTGTTAAAATATTACGTTATCCATACACAAATTAAAATGAAAAAACAGTATAATTTTAATTTTAAATCATACTGTAGGGAATCAATAGACTTATAATTTTTTAGACAATCATAGTTATTACCTTTTATTATATTTTAATTTTTATTAAAAAGAAAATCTCATAAAAATTAGTTTATAATAACATAATTAATATTAAAATGGATATAAGTGTTATATACTGTCACTTTCGGAAGGTCCTAAGATAATAATTAATAATGTTTAAGTTATATATGAGTGAATGTATCAATTGCTCTTTATATATTTTAACTCAAATTTCAAAACGTTGGACATCTATATATTAGATAAGCATGATAAGGCAACAATTGTTTGTGGTCATTTTGATTAAATAAAGTCAAAATTAAAAATGTTTCAGACATTTAATTATTTGATGACAAAAATAAAATTTTTCCACTTTTGGAATATTTTTAGGCCTCATTTTAAATATCATGGGTATTAAAACAAATTTATTATAAACGAAAGGCGTTCAAAATATAATATTTATCGTCTTTTTAATTATGTTTTTAAAAAATTAGTAGTTTTCGTTATAAATTTTTCTTTAATATTTTGAGAGTAATTTGCTAATAATTTTATGTTAAAACCTTTTAAACCTGTCTGTCATATTGATTCCACATATGCCAATAGAATTATTGGAAGATATATAGTTTGAGAAATTTTTTGAATATTTTTCAAATTTGATACAGTTTGAGAATTAATAGAGGCAATGAGATATAAAATACACCCAAAGTATTTAAAAAAAATTCACTACAACCCTATAAGCTGTTATATTTTGTTGACCGGTGTAATTGTAGGTGTTAAATTTATTATAAAAATTAAATGGAGTAATTTAAAAATATTTGCTATAGACGCAAATAAGCAATTTATCCCTCTTCAAAGCTTTTCGACTATTGTTTTATCTAAATTGTCAGGCTTTTTTCAGGTCTTATTGGTAAAGTCAAGTTTTAATATAAGCTGGAAAAAATAAATAAGACTTAAGGCATTTTAAATTGTTTTGGATTAAAATAAAACAATTTAAAATGTATTTAGTCTTATTTATTTTTCCAGCTTATATATAAACTTGACTTAACAGACTTTTGAAAATTTAAAAAAAAATAGTAAAGTTTGTGACTTTTTCACCTGTAAACACTACAAAAAAAATTAAAAATTAATTTTCATCAGATTTGTATATAATTTTTAGATAAATGCTTCTATATTCACATATGGATATACAAATTGTGCATCGAAACTCATAAAATCATTATTTTTTATCGGTTAAAATATATATTGAAGTATAACAATTTGTTTTGTTATATATATATTATGTGAATTAACATATTTTTTTTATATTTAATATGTATTTATAATATTCGAATTTTGTGGCGGATCAAATATTTTACTTTATATATCCGTAAAGTGTGTAAAAAAGGGAGTACTAATTTAAATCAATCTAAAAGGAAAAAATGGATAAAGTTTTTTTTATTTATAAAACAAATTATCGATTTCTGATTTTAGACGCTTTGATTTGCTGACTTAAATTGTATAAAGAGAAATAATAATTTTGCTATTTGGAACTTAAACTTATACTAATTTATAAAATCTTAACTTCTAATTGATACAAGGTTTTGCATAAATTGATGTCAAGAAATAATATGATATCATGCTGATTACTGTAATACTTTATATCATTCTGTAATTTTTCTTCTTGTATAAAAAGAGCTGAGGCCAGAGGTTAAATTAATGAGCAAAAATTAATTGCATTTGCTTTATTTTACTCAAGGAATTAGACCCTCTTGTCGAATATGCTGGAAAAAAACAAGACTCCTATCTATTTTTAAACCAAAAAAAAACGTTAACGACAGAGATTATTATTTTTTCGTTAAAATATTTTATAGATTAAAACTCAACAGTTAAAGAATATATTTATTTTAAATTGGGTACTTATTTTGTCAATTGACATTAACTCCGTGAATTAAAACTAATTACACAAGTGGAGAAAACACTCAGTAACTTAAAATGCAAACCTTTATATGTATTCTGTTTTATCCCGGAATGTCAGGTTTAAATAATTAAGTAGAAAAATGACAAACAAAATATTTAGAAATATTTTTAGTAAATAGATTAATATTGTGAAAAACTTTAAAATATTTTATATAATTTAATATGGTTAAAAAATGAATTAATTTTGATTCGCGAACTTTTATTAACATTTATAATTTTCAGATCCACTCTATAAACACTTTTAATTTTTATTATTTTGAAGAAACTTGCATGCTTTTTAATTATAAATTAATCTTATATAGTGTATTATATTTTTTTTTACAAAAATTGGCATTAGACTAAATGTACCAACTATATTGATCATACTTAGTGATAGAATATAAAAAAATTCACAAATTTTGTAAAAAAAAAATGTTTTTAATTTAAAATCACAATTATGGAATTTTCTTGTAAAATTTTTTGAATTTTTGAATTATTTGTTTAAACAGGCTTATAAAATTAGTTGCAAACAGGAAAAGATTTCATCACCAAATTTATTTATGGCTACTTGAAAATATTAAAGTAATGTAAAATACATCATAAAATGCAAATTTTAGCCAAAATATATGTTTACTTCTTTGCCTTTTGGGTAAAACTACAATTTAAAACATTGTTAAGGTTGTTTAATCAATTTAAAAGAAAAGGGATTTTATTTGTAAAACAACCTTTTAGTTGACTTGTTTTCTGATTACTAGGTCCTGGCCTTTCCTGGTTTGGCTGACCACCTCCTTCAGATTTAGCTCCCTCTCCCTCTATAAAACATTTATGGAAATAAATCAAAAAATAAATTGACTAAGAGAAGTGATAAAATATATTACATTCAAGTGTAGGGACCCCAGGACATGTTTTAAATATGTTTATGAAAATATTATTTCTAGTCAAATTTGTGTCTATTAAATAAACAAAACTGGTTTAATTTTTATTTAAGTTTAATAAAACTTGATTAGAAATTTAAAATTTTATTGGAGTTCGTATTTAAATGCAATGATATTGCATCATTGGCATATTCAGGAGAACACCCTAGCACCTTCCTCTGAGTACGCCTCTGTTATGCATCAATCCAAATTTAATCTGAGAAAATTTTAATCATATTTTTTAAATATATTTTAATAATTGTTTATCATAATAATTAAAAAAAATTTAAAAATTTATAAGCATTTTATAGCGATTAACAGGTAAATATTTTTTACAATTAATCATAATGTCAAATTAGATATTGACTCATAATAATGGTTGTGAAATTCAAAAAAGGATATTAAACGGTGCAATCAGCAAAATATTAAAATTTCTTAAAAATAAGTCTTTTAAAATAATTTTACTTTTCTTTAAATTACTAAAATTGGCATATGGATTAACTAAGGCACGGTTAGCCATGAAAAATTTTTGCACTGAAAATCTTTTTTTATAGGCTGTAGTCAAAGCCAACCTCCTCGAAGCGTTCCTTCAATTGTTTCCTCAGATCCTACTTCTGTTTCTCTAACTAATTCAACATTCCGAGCTAATTCGGTTCCTCCGGCCACCCCACCTGCAGCACCCACTTCTCCTCCAGTCAACCCCTCTTGGGCTCCGTAGGCTAGTGCGCCTGTTAGAATTAATTCGGCACCTAAAAGATTGATATTTTTAGAAATAATTATATTAAATAATTTGAAAAAAAAAACTACTGAAAATAAAATAAAACTTCTCGATATTTTTGTTTTCTTTTTTGCTACTAATTACAAAACATTTATTACTACAATTACATGTATATGGATAAGTTTATAAAAATTGCTATCATGTTAAAGCTGACTTTCATGATACTGTCAAAAAATTTATGAAATTTCGTGTAATAAAAATTCGAATTTTTTTCTAAGGTCAAAAGCTATAAATATTGATAACAAATTTCTATATTAAGTAAGATTCAAAATTAAAACAAAAAAATAGACATAATTAAAATAGAACATTTTAATTTAACTTTATAACAATATTCTTGTTTCACTGAGGTTAAAATCATGTTCTATTAAGGTTTGGATGCAAATTAAAGCATGTTAACATTCTTGTTATTTTAAATGTTTCTTTTTTTTATATGAAAGTTAAATTGTTACAATCAATTTTATATTTAAATGATATATAGTAAAACTCAAATATATCTATTCTGGTTATTTTAGAAAAGCCATGGCACGAGCTGATTTAAAGAAATTTGCGAGTTAAATTAATTGTCCTCTATATCTCAAAACCTTTAATATTTATTATATTTTGTAGACTTGTAAATTAAATTTTTTATATGAAATCCAATTAAATACTGAACCTATAAATTTTTGGGTTATCTGTATTAGGATTTTTTTTATAACTATAATAAAATAATTATACAATTAATAAAAAATATCCAAATTAAGTCAAAAAAAGGGCCTGGGGAGTAAACTGCGGGTGAAAAAATGCTTATTTAAATAATAACCATGGCGGTGGGAGGCAAGGTAAGAAAAAGTGACTATTAATATAATTACAACCAGGACTGGGAAAACAATGAGCCAAAAAACTTTGGCTCATTTTTTCCCCTAAAACATAAAAAAAGAAAGGAGGCAAAAATAAAGGGCCAAAATAAGAATTCAAAAAAAGCCCTTACTAAGAAAAGGGGCAAAAAAAACCCATAAAAAGTGGCTCTTAAAAAGCCCTAAAAAACCCATTTTATATTTTCTTTATAATAATTTCAAAAAAATTTGATGGATGGGTTATTTTTTTCTTAAAGCTCCTAGGAGTTTTTTTTAAGAAAAGGGGCTTTTTTTAAACATGCCCCTTTTCTTTGAGCAAGAAAAGGGGCTTTTCTTTTGCCATGCCCACGAGTTTGTGGGCATTTGGAAAAAAAAACTCAAAAACTTGTTAAAAAAAAGCCCATTTAGTTTTTTTTCCCAGCCCTGATTACAACAACAAATTTTGGAATATTTTTTTTGTAAATTTTCTAATATTACCTTTTAATGTGGCATCAATCAATTTTTTTTGCAATGATTGATTGGTTGTTTTGCCGTTTTCCCTGTTATTCCTCTCATGATGATACTTAAAGTAACTATTATTGTGGCCCATAATTAAGCTTTCATTGAAATCTATCTTTAGTTTACCATCTAAATTATCACAAATTGCAAATTTATTCGATTAATATCCGATTATAGGTGCCAATAACATTTTAATAATGTATCCACATTTTTTGGTTGGCTTGAAATGATAGGTTGCATCCTCCGAAATATTCAAATATGAAGGCTTTATAACACTGGCAAAAGCAGAAGGCCTGAATCATTAACCTGCTTCAACAATTTCCCTAATTTTTAAAAAGAGATGGCATACCCGTCAAGATCACTTTCCTTTGGTTTTGTCAAAGCTATGAAAAAATTTTGGCCAGCGAAACAACAATAAATATATTTATAATTTTAGACAAATCAAAAACCCATTTCACTGATAGTGGGGTAAAAAGGTTAATGTTTGACGTAGCCTATCAATTTATTAAGATTAGGAAGGTCTTATGGGCGAACTGTTAAAGCAAAAAATTTAATTTTATTTTTCTAAGTTTTGTAAATAAGTTTAGTTTATAAATCAACGCTCAAAAATCTAGATTTATTCCTTTTTACATTATCGGTTTTACCTAGTGAAACATAAAAATTTTAAGGAAAAAAATCAAGAAATTTAAGAAAAAGAAAATTTCAAAAAATAAAAAATTTTGCAAACAATTTTTTTTATTTATTAGGCATATCCCAAAACGACAAAATATTAATTCTCATTTTTTGATATTGTTTATATTTTACTATTCACAGTCTCTATAATTAGTATTAGCCGCAGCAATGGCGCTAAGCCTTAAATTTACAGTATCTTCAAATGCTCCAGACACGATTCTAGACCCCTTTTTGGGGAGGCAGTGCCCCCCTAAAAAGGTTCAAATGGTGTGCATGTATATTTTTTGCCGTGACCTTCGGTCACGGCTAATTCTGCCGCTGAAGGTGGCAATAAAAATTTTTCTGCCCCCCCACAAGTTTTTTGCCCCCCCCCCCCCCCGTAAATTGGAAAAGCTAGAATCGGGCCTAAAATGCCCCTAGATTTTCCCGTAATTTTTTGTTTTTAAAACAAATTTCATAACCACTAATTACCCATTTTGTTTTACATTTATTTTTTGAAAAAATTGAAATAAAATACATGTCAATATTATCTTATAATCCTATGAATAAAAGCAGCTAGTCAGAAAAAAAATATTGGAAAAAATGAACGCATTTGATTAAAATTAATGTGGTATTTAAGAAATTAACCCTTTTTGTTTAACGACGAATAATTACATTTTTTAATATCAGCCAATAAAATTTCCTAAAAACTTTGTTTTTAACAAGTTAAAATTATAGCCGCAACCGCAGAGTTATTTGTGTTTAGGACGTGAGTGTAGTAAGATTAGTAATAACAAAATTTTCCTAGATTATAATTGACAGTCAAGTATGTGGCATTTTTTTCATAAAGATTATAAGGATTTATTTTTTGCGATGTATTTGTAATCCTACCGATCGTATCAAATAAACTATATTATGTTTCATAGTTATTAGTGGCACTATTGATAGTTTTATTACAGAAAGCAATCGGATCATTAAAAAAAATTTATTCGCACTTGTAGGAATTTCGGAAATTGTACGTGGAATGGACTTATTTGCACTATTAGGAAATTTCATGCCATTTTGAACGATTTGTGGTGTTTTGGATCTAAGAATGAATAGAGAAAGAACATTCTCTAAAACAACATAAAGGTTAGAGAGGTATTCCCCATACCTTTCCCATTTAGGGACGCCATACCTGATTAGGACTTTGACTCCTTCAACCCGAGCCAAGCAATTAATATTGCCGAAGTTTTTAATATTAAGATTTGCTCGCACGTCAGTGAACTGTTTAGACTTCGTAGACATATCGTTGAGGGCACTGCTAAAACGTGCTCCTCGGTAGCTTTAAAGTGGTGGTTGCACCTAAATACTATTTTCAAAAAAAAGTCCTGTGCACAAATTCAATCCTTCAATTTCCTGCAAGCAGTAGGGCATGCTTGCCACTAAGCTTTTCCTAAATGGATCTTGTGAGAAGTGTTATTTTTTTGTTACTCTACTAATTTAGACATAATTAAACATAGGCTATTATACAGATTATCAATACAAATTACCATTTTTTTTTAAATTTGTTTGCCTTTATATATTAAATTGTAACAAAAAAAAAGTTAGAAAAATAGTTTATAATGGTAGTAAAAAAAGATGTTTTATTTAAATTAAATAAAAAATGTTTCTATAAAACGTTATTAATAAAATCAGTAAAATGTTAAACATTTTCACACCAAGATGTTGGAGCTTGATTACCTAAAATATTTAATTAGGCCAATGCCTCTAATTGAAAAATACACCAAAAAGCCATATTTTAGCTGCTTTTAAAGAGTTTCGAAAATAAGTTTTGGAGACCTATGTTAAACAAATTTAACCTATCTAATTATCTTCTATTGGTATAAATGTAAGAGTTGGACATTTTTATAAACGATATATGCCTTAAAAAAAATTAAAGACTTAAAATCTTAGCCAACCCCTTTTTATTTTTAAAAATTGACATCTATAGCCAAAAATTTTGGATAAATAAAATTTTATAATTTATGTTATACAAAATTTTAAGTTTAACGTTAAATTTTGCACCTTTAAATTATTGATATTTTTCTTAGCGCAAAAAATATTTTGAGCTGAAATACTTTGCCCAAAATTCGGAAATTAATTTTAATTATGTCGTTAAAAAAAGCATAAAACTAACCTGAAATGTAGAACCAAAAAATATTTGCTAATTTAAATTTTGTTTTATATCTAATTCATTTTTCTGGCTTCGAAATATTATATTACTGACATTTTACGCTAGAACAAAGGTTTTTTTCTAAATGCCTCGTTTTTCATATTTCTACTAATTAAACATTGTCTTCGATTTATTTTGAAATTGTCCAAAAGCGACGGTCCTACAGATTCAATTTATTATACTAATTTATTAAGAGACATTTTTTATGGAGCAAAAATTATGTTAGTTTAACAAGACTTTTGTTGTCACAGGGGTCTAAAATTAGTGTCTTTAAATGTTAAACTTATTTTTATATTCATGGCTAATTTTCTGAAGCTGATTAAAATACATTATTTAAATTTTACATCTAAAAACTTGATTGGTTCTATAGAAATTGTAAAATCAATAAGCGTATTTTTAAAAAACTCTATTTTTATTATCGCTAGGTAAAAGAAAAATATCTCAAAATAGTTTTATGACATTATATTCACCATTGTGCCATCATTAGGTTTAATATAATTTGTACCATTTTTTTGGTAAGTGGTTAGAAAATTTTGCTCGTTTGATCCTAAAGCTATCTTAAAAATAAAATGGGAATGAGATCACCTAATCTGGCTTTAAAAATGACTCAGGTTGACATAAATTTTACAAACTTTTGCTATCACACAATAAAGTTGAAAAAAAGACCAAAAATACTTTTTTTTCAAATTTAGAATAGTTATGAAAAAATGTAATTATAAAAAATTTAAATTATTAAGCAATTAAGATTTAATTATTAAAATACCGAGAATTTATAAAATTTTCTTTTTAACGTGCACCATTATATTTAAGGTAGAAATTATAAAAATGACCTCCTATTATAATGGCAAATTTATAATAAACCAAGTGAATGAATGTAAAGTATGACTCAGGTCCCTGAATCATCATTTACAACAACGGTTTAGTTTTTTGATTATAAATATTTTTAGTCAATGCCTTGGATTTCCGGCGTCATTAAGCGCATAATAGTGGTTTTTGTCGAAAAGTCTATTTTTTTGCTTAACTGTTAATGTATAATATTATTAAGAACCTGTTTACAAAGTTTATTGTTCTAATAGATTATACTGAACAACAAAAAAACAACATAAACGATTTTTTTAGGATTTTGTAGAGAACTTTCGCGATAACGACCTAGTTTAGTTTTTTTTCCAATGCCTCATTTCCGCGTACAAAGTTCAGAAAATTCACAAATTTTTTTTTAGCTATTATCCAAAAAATTTATTGCACATTCAGATTCCTTAGAAAAAACTTATCTAAAAAAGATACCTAAAATTATTAGCATTTTACTTTCAAGTTATTTAGGATCAAAATATTATGACAAAAACCACAAATTTTATAAAAATTAAAAAAAAAGATTAAATATTATAATAAAAATTTAAACGCCTTACATTAATAATGAATGTTTCTGATATCTAAAGATATTTTTAAATTTTTGTTACTACCCATAATTCTTATGATATAAAGGCCCAAAATAACCGGAAAAATCTCAACTTTAGCACCGAATACCAAAATAAGGCAATGACTATAATTCTGATTTCATATTCTTAATTAGCACCAAAAGCTTGACCAAAAACGATAGTCATAATTGATGCCTAGGGTGGTTTTTTGATGTCGGTATATTTTCGTAATCTACATATATTTTTAAGCTTTTACTACCTACTACCCATAAGTTTTAGGATATAGAGCCCAAAATACCCCAAAATAGAAAAATCTCAACTTTGGCACCGAACAACTAGATATCTAAAGCTTTGTCTATTCTAATTTTATATCCGTATATCAAAAAATTTGACCAAAAACGATAGTTGCCATAAATGATGCTTTAGGTCGTCCAAATTTTGTTGTCCAGTGATATCTATAAATACATTAATCATAAAACACCATATATTTATTATAACTTTGAACAAAATTCAAAAATTTAGAGACATTTGTTACATTCGGTATGTAGTCTTTTTTGTGGTCTTAGTTAATTCTAAATCTTACAATTTTAATATTAATCCTAAAGACCTTTGCAAAATATGCCATATTTTAGTTTAAATTAAAGCACACTCACTTTGGTAAGGTAGGTAATGTTGAGCTGACTTTAGAGGTTGAAGTAGATGCAGGCATATTTGTATTAAAACTAGTTATAGCAGTAGTCATATAAGGCTTTGAAAAAGCTGTAGTTGTTGGATGTTTCCTTGCTTGGTTTTGTTTGCGTCTCTCGAAATGAAGTTTATATTGCCCTGCTAAACTTCCACCTTGTTTTTTGGATGATCCTACCATTTTTGACCGTATACTAGCATGATATCTGCTTTGCGCACCTTTTTTTGTTGAAATCGTTTGATTATGGTTCGCCGTTTTTTTTGAACGTCCCTTTAAAGTTTTTTTCTTTCTCCTCTTAACTTTAGATGTCTGATTCGATCCTAAAACATAATTAAACTTAATTATTTTAATTGCAGCAATTATTGAAAGTCATTTAATTGTTTTTTCTTATTTTTATATATATACTCAATCCAAATGCAATAATATTTCACCGGCGGAATATTGTTGAGACTTGATCTTAGGGTCCAAAGCCTATACACCGCGATAGAATATTTTTGGATATTTAAAGTCTAAAACGCATATTTGCCAATAATTTTTTTACTCGACCTCAGCGCCCAATGCCTCTAATACGCCAAAAAATTATGCAAAATTTAGCAGACAAAATTTGAATCTGAAAGCGAGGATTCGGCTAGACATGAATAATATGAAAAATTTATATTTTAAAAATTAATTAATTTCAATCTAAATTCTATAATATTTTTTGTAAGAAGTGAGGATATAAAAAGTTATATATGCTCCTTTATTATTGAATGTTGCAATATATATAGATAAGAAATTTACATAGGAATAATAGAAGTATATCCAAGTATATAAATTAGAATAGCAGTATCTCAAAATGATTTGCATACCAACATTACTATCCCCCTTTTTTTTTGATTCTGACGGCGTCGCTAATCTCTACCAAGTTGTTTGACAAGTAAATCAAGGTAGGACTTTTTCGGGAAGTTGCTGTTATCAATGGTCGACATATTAACGAGCAATGTGCTTGTCATAGACACTGAAGTAGAGGCAGCGGATTCTTCTAGCTTTTCATTTCTTCTAGATCTTTCTCGCCATCCATTTTAATGCTTTAAACTAGATTAGATTAGATGTTTACCAGGATGTCCTTTTGATTTACGAAACGTCTTTAAGGCATCGTTGAGTGTTTTGCATGGAACACCAGTCTTACTATCGGTAGCTTTAGGTCATAAGCCGATATGGTGACGTCTTTAGCTATATAGGCTTAAGTACGAACTCGTTTAGCGTTAATAAACGTACTTACTTGCAAGCTTTATCATTCTCATGCCAATTATATTTGTGATTTTTCACCGAGGGATGGGGTAGGCAATCAACGAGGTTTGTTCTACCCGGTTTGTAATCGATCAGTCGATTGCTGAGACTTTGTTGTGCCATAAAAGTAATCGTGTATTAGTTACAAAGTCTAAGTCTCTTGTGGGGCCGTGATTCGTCGGTTGGTATTCGTCGGTCTTTTGGTAATCGTCGATCGTTTAGTGTTCGCATTGTTTGGTATTCGTTGATCGTTGTATTCGTCGATTGTTTGGTATTCGTCGATCGTTTGGTAATCGTTGATCGTTTCGTATTCGTCGATCGTTTCGTATTCGTCGGTTGAACTTTAATCGTCAAATCGTTGCGGGCCCTGAATCGTTCAATCGTTGAGAACCTTTCCAGTTTTTTAAAGACCATGTCAGATCGAGGACCATTTATTGTCTGGTAAAAGACCGTTATCGTTAGGTAGAGGACCGTTATCGTTAGGTATAGGACCGTTATCGGACCGTTATCGTTAGGTGACTTGGACCGATCGTTTCGTATTCGTCGGTTAAGCTTTAATCGTCAAATCGTTGCGGGCCCTGAATCGTTCGGTCGTTGAGAACCTTTCCAGTTCTTTAAAGACCATGTCAGATCGAGGACCATTTATTGTCTGGTAAAAGACCGTTATCGTTAGGTAGAGGACCGTTATCGTTAGGTATAGGACCGTTATCTTTAGGTGGAGGGCCGTTATCGTCTCAGGTAGCGGACCGTTATCGTTAGGTGACTTGGACCATTTTCCCTCAGGTCGTTCCGGACCGATATCCGTTCAGTCGTTTAGTATTCTTCGGTCTTTTGGTGATCACCAATCGTTGTATTCTTCGATCGTTTTGTATTGGTCGGGTTGAGAACCTTGTTCGTCAATCGTCGAGTGCCTTTACACGTCAATTCGTTAAAGACCATGTCACATCGAGGACCATTTATTGTAAGTTCGTTGAGGACCGTTTGTCGTCAGGTCGTTGAGGACTCATATTTGTTAGGTCGTTTAGGCCCATCGAGAAGACCATAGATCGTTGATCGTTCAAGATAATCGTTTAGAGTTTGGGCTTTATCGTCAGGTCTTTCGGGACCATATGGTTCGGTTTTTAGGCCCAATGATCGTTCAGGCACCGTGTTTCTTGCCATTTTTTAGAGATTGGAAAACCCTTTCCGGTCTATGTTTTGACCATTCTGTCTGTTATTCAGACATCTCAATTCCGTATGAATGAGATTCGATTCTTAATTAGGGGGCCATATCCGTACTAGTTTGCGCAATCGTTTTAGACCGTGATTGTTTTAGACCGTGGTCTGCTTGTCTTTGAGACAAATTCGTTGCTCCATCAATTTTTGTCTTGTTACGGCACTTCTGTCTTTCAGACGAAGCTATAATTCGTAAACCCTGGGTGACATTGATGAGCTTAATTGTAAGGTGCATCATTCGCTGAATATGAACCTTGTGCGTCAATTACTTGTATGGTTCCTCCCTCAATTAAAATCAGTTTTCCACAAGAATAATCGGGCCAACAAATAAAAGGGGGTTAAATTTAATTACTTTAAAAAAAAACAATTTTCCAATTTATTAAAAATAAGCTCGATGGCCAACGGGAGGTCCTTCTGGAAAACTCCATATCCCATCCTCGTCGCCAATGTAAGAAGTGATGATATAAAAAGTTATATATGCTCCTTTATTATTGAATGTTGCAATATATATAGATAAGAAATTTACATAGGAATAATAGAAGTATATCCAAGTATATAAATTAGAATAGCAGTATCTCAAAATGATTTGCATACCAACATTTTTATATTGTGGAGTTAATATTTTTTATATTAGATTTAGGTGTTTTACAGATATTAAGGTCAGGATCTAATACCGAACTTGCAGACCCTCCTTGATAAAAAATACGGGCAGGGTCGAGGCAACAATTTTCATTATTTTCAATTTTCTTTTGTTATTTAAAAAAAATATGACGAAATTCTTTTTACTATAACTTAAACGTATTCTAAAATTTTTTTATTTATAACTTAGAGCAAATTTTTTTTAGCATGAAATATTAAATCTTCCGGCCATACTTGTTAAGCTGGTAGGAGGATAAAATTAAAATAATGCATCGGGCCGAGACATCAAGGTACGGTTTGACCCAATTTAAATTTTTCTGGTCGAGTTTATAGAATTAATATACATTTAAATGTGTTTTTATAGGTAAGTCCAGAGTTTAATCAATTTAATAAAAATTTTAAAACATTAAAGGCATTTTTAAAAAAGTTGCAATACTGATTATTAGGATTTGAAATTCTATATAGAAGCATTTAATTTTTCCTAAATAATTAACAGGCTCTGATTGTGCCATATATAAACATGAAACATTATAAAAGATATACTCACTTTCAAGTCAACTAAGCTCAAGTAATAGTGCCGACTTGACCGAATGTCATATCAAGTTACATATAAGGTACGTCTAAAACCTATCTGTATTGCAAAAATCAGCCTTTAAAATATTAAATAAAGCTTTAGCATAATTTTGATATATAAAAAAAATTAAAATTAATTATAAAAGGATTCTTACTAATAAAAATCTTGATCAATAAAATATTTACAATTTTAATCTAATTAAGACCTAATTAAATTTGCTAAATTGTGCAAAATATTTTGGCAGATAGGCATTGAACGCTGAGGTCAAGTCCAAACAATAATTTACCGGAGCGTTTTGAACGTTGACATTACGTTTATTCCACCGGCGGAATATTGCGTTTAGACGATGACATACATAATGTGAATTAATAAATGCAGTCAATTGACAATCTTCATTTCTGGTTCAAATTTATTAAAAACTCGATAAACGCCATTTTAAATTACAACTAAATTTAACCTTGATTGCTAACTTAAGGCGTATTATACTTATTTTTACAGTTTTTCAATTTTTATAAACAAATATATAATTTAAATAGAAACCATACTTATATTTAAACACTATTTAGACATCTTTCAATTATATATTACATTATTATTGATATCTCAATATTGCCAAATTAAGAGATGAGAGAAAATTTTTTCTGTACAAAAAATTAACGTAAGGCCTTGTAAAACATAGATTAGTTTTTTAAAGTACAATCCCTTTTCCTCTTTTATTCTATCTTAATTTATTTGAGACCGTGGTATAATATATTTCTAATAATAATAACAATTTTAATAATTATATTGATAACAATGGAATAAACAATAAACAATTTTTAACCCTTTTTATGGCGCCGAAAATGTAAAATAACTTTCGATTACTATAAACCATTTACTTTTATTAGACCAGATGTGTAACCAGTTTTTAAAGATGCATGGGACAAATTAATACTTTTAAAATACGTTTTGGTGTAAGTTGTTTTTTAGGCCTAATCAATTTCGAACGTTTTATAATGATCATCAAGTTAAGTGTACCTGTAATTCCCCTTCAATTTTTCAGGGTTAATGACTTCATTTTTCGGTAAAACGAAAACAAAATATGATATCTAATTGCTTTTGTTTTATTAAATATTTAAAATATTACTACAGCATCCCAAAGCAACTTTATTGCTTAAAATTAAGGCACTTTAATCAAATAAATAAATAGGACGTTTAGAATTATTGCTCATTTTTAAATAAAAACCTATGATAAAGTACGAAACTTTTTGAGGTAAAGAAGTGGCTTTATGAGCTTAGGACTCGAGATCACATACATGGTGGGGGTGTACATTTACTTTTTGTCAAATATCTAACAGATTAGTTAATCTTATAATTTAAATTTAAAGGTTTAAATATTGCATCAAATTTGCAATCATGGATTCTATAAAAAGGTCTTTTATTTGAATAATTAATATTATTAGAATGAATTATTTTTTGACAGTGAAATAGATAAATTAGATCAAAATTTCTTAAATTAATTTTGCAAACACTGTTCAAATTTTTTTTAAATTATGTAGATTTTTTCATTAAGTGATTGCGTTATGTTACTTTTTTATATTGATACTGGGCTAAAATGCAAAAAAAATTTATTTAGGCATTAATAATTTTTTTAACATGGAAAAAATTTTTTATTACCCGTGCGCGAATAAAATCTCGTTCACAAAATATTTTATTTAAAGGCGTATTTTACTATCGAGGTTTGGGATGTAGGAGGTATTTGTAAGTATTTAAATTATAACCTGGCTTCTTTGTTTTCTGTTTGATAGGAAAATGGCCTTTAGAGATAGCGCCTGCCAGAACTTTCTCGTATGAAACATTCGATGATTCTTTTTGATATTGCATACCTACAAGTTACAAATAAGTGTAACAGTCAAGCCAATCGTTAAATATTTGACCCCTTAGATACTTTTCTTGGGCCCGAACCTAAACTTTAGTTTAACTTTGCTTGATCTGTCGGCCAAAGAAAAAAAAATTTTTACAAGCTTGAAGTTGTTTAGTTGTTTATTGTTAATAAAATAGAAATTACGCTTTACCCTTTATCGTGTGATATTCTATTTGAGTCCTTTTAATATATAGTTATAAAATTAGAGCCACTGAAATACAAAACGGCTTATCTCGCTCCTCACATGGGTTATTTGGGCACGGTTAGCCCCCGGTGCTACTATTTGGGCCGTTTTTAGTACCTAGTTACATTTTCTAGATTTGTTTTATGCTGCTGATTATCAAAATTAATTATTTAGAAATTAAAACTATATTTTTTATTAGCTTTACATGTCCATTTCTATTAAATTCTGATAATTAAATCTTTGCCTTCAAATATTCTCAAAATCACGGCTTAAAAATCTAGCTAATATTAATAATTATACCGTTTTTTTAAATACACAACTCCCAAATATATTTTAAATTACAAACTTTATCTTAAAATAGAATAAAAATATGTATTTTATTTTATTTACTTAGATCCCATTCTAATAATAAAGGTTTAAGCAAAACTTAGAAAACGAACTACACGAAACAACCTATTATTAAGGCAAACCTGTTATAGAGATTAAGTTAATAAAGGCCCAACTCATTTTGTAATATTTTCCGTTCTTGTTAATAATAGTTAATAGGGCAATATGATTAATACTCCAACTCGGCTCTCAAAACCCTTATTTCAATTCAGGCCTAGCCCACCCATGCAAGAAAAAAGTAGAAAATTGCAAAAACAAAATTGAAATTTATCTTTACTGTTTATATAATACCTGTATAAGGTGTGCGAATAGTAGTAGTGATCACGCTATAACTGTGTGTAGGATATGGCATAGATGTGCTGAAAGATATTTTTGGTTGATCTTTACGGTGCCAATAATCATCGAGTTTATCATGCAAAACTATTTTTATAATCAAAAGAATTGTATTTATATATATGATAGAAAGCGCAAATCAAATTTCAACCTTTTAAATAAAATTTTTCAATCACTTTATTGAAAAGGAGTAGAGTGTTGTTTTAAATTAATATTAAAAAATTTTAACCTAATTTATTTTTTTGACTTAAGGTATAGAGGTTCGTGTTTCACTTACATTCTGATAAATTCGAAATAAAAGGGCATGTAATATTTACGTAAAAATATAATTAATTTGTTTTTAGATTTAGTTGGAGTGGTGTTGCAATTTTTTTATTTTGCTTTATTCATACAAAATTATTCCAATATATGCCCTTACTAAATATTGAGATTTTCTATCTAAGCTTATGCACTTGAATTAGTTTATTTAGGTGTGTATTAAATGAAAATTTACAATATTAGTTGCTTTTTTTTGGAAACCCGAAAAAATAATATTCGTTTTTAAATTATGTTTAATTATTTTCGAAGAGCATGGACAATATAAACATAATCTATTTTTTTTTATTTTTTACAAAGTGCATATTAAGTAAGAATAAAAGTCAGCGAAATTTGATAAAATAATATATTAAAAAGATTAAGAGATTTCCAGCATTAATATATTATAATATCAAATTAACAACGTTAAATATAATTAATAAATTATAAACAGGTAGTATATAAATGTTATAAATGAAAGAAGTAATTAAAATAAATTAAAAAAAATGAAAAATAATGTAAATATTAAATTTATTAAATTTTACAGTTTTCCGGCCACGTATTTTTAAAAAGAAAATAATTATTTTTCGAAATTTCTATGGAAATTTTTTGCCTTATACTAAAACTCGGTGAAATAAAATTATTTTTAATTAGTTTACCAATTTGTTTAAAAATTTTTAAAGCTTTAGGACCGAATGATCCTGAAGTTGTGGCAACAATTGGCATAAAAAAATTATCGGAATTTCTTGTCCTAATTTCGGCATTCAAAATTGGATCAAAATTATAATTTGAAGGGGCCAAAGGATCAACACAGGTGAAATCTTAAAATAAAGGTTTCCCCTCAGAGAAGGGAACAAGAGTTTTTCCATCCGGCCTTTATTAAAAGATAAATCAGGTTCTAAAACACCGGGTATATTAGCCTTTTTAAAAAAGTGTACTGTAATTAACCTTATTGTGTCGCCTTATCTTTGAATTCGACAAACAGTGTAAGGGATGCCGGCCAAAACTATCGGTGAGAGTTTTGCATTTGCTGCAAATGTAAGGGGTTGAAAAAGGGAATTCTAACCGCTAATACAAAGCGTATTGAAACTCTTCGTTAGGGAGTAATTGATTATTTAATTTACTGGGGAAAGCCTCTAACTATTCATGACCGGAATTATATGAGGACAGTGATCTAAGAAGGGATTTGTGCGTTGTGTTTTCACTCTGTAAAAGGTAAGCAAGAGAGTTTAACGCTAGACACATATCCCATTCTTTTTGATTATCCGTTTTAGGGTATGGCCCGGTTGGGCCGGCCTCAAAAGCCCAGGTAGTTAAGGCTTGAAAAAAAATCGGGTCCGAGTTAAAATTTGTGATTTTAAAAATTGTATTCGAAGGATGAAAAGGACGCAAGAAAAGCGACGAGCGCTATATTACTGGGTGATCTGACCCCAAGTTTACCCACTTTGCCTGGTAGGGTAAATTAGACGTAATTATTCAAATCAAATTTTAAATTTAAAAGATTTTGAAAAGTTAAAATATATTTGTGCTCAAATTTTTTGAGCAGAGAATTAAAAACAAAAGCTCCAGATGTCCGGAAGCAAAATTGTAATTGAGGAATTAAAAAAACATTTTTTAAAAGAAAAAAAGCCTGATGGAGAGGTAATTTTTTTAAAATTTCTAATTTTTCTCTTAAAACATAAATGATTCTCTAAAAATTTTTTAACCGCAACAACCTCCTACGGGACCTAAGATTATTAAATTCTCATATGAGGTTTTATTAAAGGTTTCAACTATAGAATTTGTAAATGGCGGGAAAGGATATATCTCACATTTGTTAGGGTTAAGAGAAAATAGAATTTTTAGTTTGATGAATATAAAGAAAATAGGAGGAAAAATTAGCATGAATTGTGCTGACGCATCAATGTGAAATAAATTTGAAATAATTTTATCTTTGTTTACAATTTAATTTTACGATCCTGACAATTTTATGTTCTTAAAATATATTTTCACATTTTTATACTTTTACTTGTGTCAAAGGAATATTGCCATTTTTGAATTTTTAAAGATGAAAGCAACTTTATTTTTCAAAAAAAAATGGTATCAAATTTTCACCACATATAAATTTCAAAATTCATCTGTTAAGTTGTATAACTATCTTGAATAGATTAAAACTGCAATTTTGATATCCGTTTATCGTTTAATTAATCTTAATAAATTAGGTATAATTAAACCTTTTGAAAATGTTAAAAAAAAACCAAAAGTTTTAAAAACAAAAATAAATCGAAATTTTTTTGCTTATAAACAACAATTTTACTGTTAAATATAAACTTCAAATAACATTTTAATGGCAGATAATATATTGTGTAGGAATGAACTGGACACAAGATGGCTGATGTAAGAGATTGATATGATAAATATAAGTTATAAGGAATTTTTAAATGGGCATTCAAGTAGCAGTGTTGATTTGGTCAAAACGGCTTTTTTATGATATGGACTTAAAGGAGCCGAAGGCGGATGAAACTACAAAAAACGTAGTAATTAACATGGATGGAAATGTATACTTTTATGTTCTCTTAAACTTCTTTTTGTGACATTTATTTCTTGATGTGGTGTTATTATACTCTTTAATAAATTCCCTTGTTTAAAGCTAATATATATAAAATTTTATAATGGGGGCTTTACTAATGAAAATAAGGGATAGGTATGAAACGCCTAAAATGCAAAAAGCGGATGTAATTAATCAATTACGAGTTTTTGCGTTTTAAGTTTTTGTGTTTCATACTAAAAAATTTTTTTTTGAGTTTTAGGCTTAAATGAGTTTCTAATGGCTTATAATGGGGAAATTAATTAATTTTTTCCGCGTTTTTGCGTTTTAAGATTTTGCGCTTCATACCAAAAAAATTTTTTTTCGGGTTTTCGACTTAAATGAGTTCTGGTTTATAATGAAGAAATTAATAATTTTTTTCCCCGTTTTTGCGATTTAAGATTTTGCGTTTCATACCAAAAAATTTTTTTTTGGATTCGACTTAAATGAGTTACTAATGCATTATTATTGACCGAAAACCATGCGTTTTTGCGTTTCGTACCAAATTTTTTCCGAATTTTTGCGTTTCATACCAAAAAAATTTTTTTTAGATTCGACTTAAATGAGTTCCTAATGCATTATAGCGTTTCATACCAAATTTTTTCCGAGTTTTTGCGTTCCATACCAAAAAATTTTTTTTAGATTCGACTTGAATGAGTTTCTTATGCATTATTATGGACCGAATACCAGTTTTTTCAGCTTTTTACGTTTCATACCAAAAAAATACTTTTTTAGATTCGACTTAAATGAGTTCCTAATGCATTATTTAGACCGAATACCCGTTTTTTCCATGCAAATAAAAATTTTACATTGGATATCTGACATGGTATTAACAAGTGGCCACTCATCGCCGACGATCCTAATGCAAGCTCGGTCACCGTACTGGCTTGCCCTAATTTCACGCTTTTCAAAAAAAAATACATTGGAAATCAGATGTAGTAACAAGTTACCACTCCGAGCCGTCGCTCCTAAATGCTTATTTTTTAAGCGTTGTGACTTGCCCTAGGCTAAAATAGTTACCAAAATCGAAAACCAAAAGGCCCGCCCGGATTGATGTTTCCTCACTCAAAAAGCCGGGTTGGGCAGAACATGCCAAGCCTATGCATTTTGTAATACTATACTTCCGCCATTTTTTAATTTATCAATGATTTATATACAAAATGATTTATGCTTTAATAAAATGTTTATTTGGTAGGAAATTGTTAAATCACGTCATTAGAGTGTAATGTCTACTTTGTTATATGATATAAAAATTATGTAAATTGTGTGTATAAACTGTATTATTTTTTAACAAAATTATGTATCTATCTTATTAATAAACAATGTATATTAAAAAAATTGCTTAGCAATGATAGCATTGTCACATTATAAAACTTGTAAGTATTAGTAAAATATATTTCAAAATTTACATTATAAAATTTGTAGGTATAAAAATAATTATATTTCAAAGTTAGTATTTTTATACCTATTTTAATTAGAACAAAGCAACTCATATTATTATACGCTATGATTTAAAATATTAAAAAAATTTGTTCCAATATCTAAACCTAGGCAAATATAAATATGAATTAGGGGAAAATGTATTAATTTGGTTTAATTTTGTTGGTATTTTGATGTAAACAATTAATACAATGGTAAAAATATCGTAATCCACATTATTTTAGAAACCGATTACTAATTCAATATATTAAAAAAAAATGGTTCTAAAAATTAGGTATAATTCATATAACTTATATCTTGGGAAAATATATTTGTAACAGCGGATATTTTTAACCAACATATTTGAAAAAAAGAAAAATTAAATTCATTCTTTGTTTCTTAATCCAATTTTTATACATTGCGAAATTGATTATTACACCTTCCTCACATTTTTATCAACCAGGTTTTAATTTTAAAAAATAAAAACAAATTTTTATTTTAATTCTTTCGATGTACGACATTTAATATTATTCACTCTTGCTAAAGCAATGTTTGTTAGGAATAATAAAAAAAAGTATACGTCAAATATAGAAATATATATAAGAACTCTGATCTCCAACATAATTGTTATTTAAATATTGTTTTCAAAAAAATGGAAAACTTGCTTGTATGTTCTTAAGCCTTTATTAGATAACGCGGTAGAGACTAATATCAGCCACTTTAATCATGTCCTAAAAAGAAAAATAAACATCCAGCCAACAGCTTATGCCCTTTAACAATTTATACGAAATTAAGAGGAGCATTATAATTTGTTTTGAGTTAGTGAAAAAGAGAATAAAAAGATAATTTAAAGCGGTATAGCTAATGAGATTGACTGGTTAGGTTTTATTGACCTATACCCAAAAACGCGGAAAAAACGGGTATTCGGTCCATAATAATGCATTAGGAACTCATTTAAGTCGAATCTAAAAAAAAAATTTTGGAATGAAACGCAAAAACTAGGAAAAAATCTGGTATGAAACGCAAAAACGCGGAAAAAACTGGTATGTTCGGTCCATAATAATGCATAAGGAACTCATTTAAGTCAAATCTAAAAAAAAATTTTTTGGTATGAAACGCAAAAACTCGGAAAAAATTTGGTATGAAACGCAAAAACGCGGAAAAAACGGGTATTCGGTCCATAATAATGCATTAGGAACTCATTTAAGTCGAATCTAAAAAAAAATTTTTTTGGTATGAAACGCAAAATCTTAAAACGCAAAAACGCGGAAAAAAATTATTAATTTCCCCATTATAAACCATTAGGAACTCATTTAAGTCTAAAACCCGAAAAAAAATTCTTTGGTATGAAACGCAAAATCTTAAAACGCAAAAACGCGAAAAAAAATTATTAATTTCCCCATTATAAACCATTAGAAACTCATTTAAGCCTAAAACTCAAAAAATAATTTTTTAGTATGAAACGCAAAAACTTAAAACGCAAAAACTCGTAAAAAAATTGATTAATTACATCCGCTTTATGCATTAATGGTATGAAACGCAAAAACTCTAGGTATAAAACTCAAAAATTCATTAAAAATGATTTATGACTTCCGCTTTTTGCGTTTTAAGATTTTGCGTTTCATACCTACCCAAAATAAAAGCTAAGTCAAGAAACTTCATTGACAAAAAATAATTTTTCTTTAACCATATTTTATATTAAAAAATATATTTTTATAAGTCATTCATTAAAATTGGGATGTCATCAATCAGCTGACTAAGATCTCTTATTTTGCAGTACCGAGCATAAGGGCTGAGGTTTTTTATTCGGGTATTACTTAAGAAAATGTAAAAGAATCTTTTAATTTATATTAGCCCAAAATTTATTTATAAATAAGAATTAATTTAACACTTATAAAAAATTTGTTGACAAATTCGCTTATTTTGCTTGTTTAATTTTATAGGTTTTTTATACAACTGGTTTTAACCAAAATCTCACAAAATAATTTGCCCTATCGATAATATTTAGCTAATTGTTTTTGTTAAGCACTAAAATAAAGGTGTTCGTACGTACAAGGCTTATTTTTATACAAACCGTATTTTGTGCCATGTACAAATCTCCATATGTCCAAAAATTCCATATTCGTCATTCTTGCGACTCAAAATTAAATAACAATAAGAGACAAGCTTGCCAATTTAATTATTATAATTTTTTACTCTAAATAGATATTTGGGAGATAAAGTTTTAAGCTTTAAAATATTTAAATAAAATCAAAACAGGCTAAAATTATTGTTTATTGAAGTTATTATAAATATAAATTGGCAAGCTTTCATAATTTTTTCTTATTATTTAGTTTTTTGAGTTTCGATATCTCAGATATTAGCATCAATTTCAATATAGGCGAACAATTTGATTTAGTAGAAAAAAATGTTGAGGCTAATGGTAGTAATTTTTCTGGTTTAATTGAAGGAGACATATATTTGTTGCTTTGTCCGAAAATATTTTTTATTAGGTATATAACGTCAAAAATTAGACGATCTTGCGATATTTATTTAATAGAGCTAACAACAAGTTTAATCTTTAAAATAGAAATAAGACTTATAAACAAATATAAGTTATCTATTTTAAAAATTTTTGGGAGAGTAATTTTGCGTCGCAACCGTATAACAAAGATTGACAACGATAAATGTCAGTTGAAATCTAAAACTGTGATGCTTTGAACGTGATAACCATAGCTTATATCTATTTCCCATTTTTTTTAGTTTTTCTCCCTTCGGCTCTAGATCCGTCCTTATCAATAAATAATATATTGACCAAACTGATAATCTTCACCAACTCGAGATTATTCTAAAGTTATAAAATTCTATTAAAACAAAATAATAAATTTTTTTATAAATCTAATTTGTTGGAGGAATAAGTCAAGTTTTGTCAAGGTCACCTCAAAAAATATACAAACACACCATTTAAATATCATTGTTCAAACTTTCTATTATTAAAAATGTGGCTTCACAACTTGACTTTGAAGAGCCAATTAACAAACTTAAAAAAATGTTAAATATATTAGGAAACGCATCTTTGTAATCATCAAAACATTTAACGAAATCATTAGTAACATATTTTTGTAATTATTAAGTTTTTTTAGAAAATTTTTTGCTGCTGCGTTAATTTCTTTAGATAATGAAATATCAATATTACTTGTTTTTAAAAGAAGGTTTAAATTTTTTATATTTATAAAAAAGGATAATCAAATTAGGGGAATCTAAAGATTTTTTATAATTATTGGGTAAAAAATTTATTATTAAAAGAATCAGTAAGTAAAACAATTACATTATAAATATTAATTTAACATTAATGTTTAAACTATTCTCAAACTTTGAGTAGAAAATAAAAAAAAATTAGAAAAACTGGTATTAGTTTTTATAAATAAATTATTGTCATTTAAAGTATATATATCAAAACAGTTTATAAATAAATCTGTAAATGTATTTGTATTTCTTAATTGTTTAATTTCTAACAGACAATGGTATTTAAACAAGTAGAGATTATCGTTTTGCATCAAAATCATTAAATATATTTAATAAATAAATTTTTTTTATAAATAATAGATACAAAAAATTTGATTGATGATTATAAATATGGTAAAAAAACCCAGACGAGCCCTGTGACCTAAAGATAAAACTTTTTTTAATTTTTAAAAGAGTATTTAATATTTTTAATTATTTTAACACTGGTGTCATAATGATCACACCACCGATGGGGCAACAGCCGGGGTAAAGTCCCGGATTTACTTCATTTGACTTCATTATGTTGTACAATTATCAATCTTTCCCTTCACATAAAATTTCAAGACAATCTTTCACAAGTGATAAGGCAGTGAATTTAGGGGACATGGTGTTTTGCCCTAAAATACTTGAAAACCACTTTTTTCCTCAAACACTACGTTTGCCCCATCGTAGCATTGTGCGATCAGGTTTTTTGTTTCTAGATTATATTGTTAAAAGTAAAAGTGAAGAAATTTCTTTTTAATCATTATGAATTGCTTTTAGAAAAATACAGCTTTCTGTATAATTCTCTATGCCTAACAGAAATATTTTTTGTGTTAGTTAGATTTCTTTAGCGGATGAGAAGTGTTGTATTAATGAAAACACGTTAAAATAAACATTTTTAAATATAATAATTTTTAGATCTTTTTGTGGGAACAATTTTAATATTATGGGGTTGAAAGGGCAAAAATAAAATTTAAACCTAGGGGGGGGGCATATTAAATTAAGGGGGAGGAGCAAATAAATTTGGGGGGGGGGCAAAAATACATTTACTACTATATTTTTGGGATGGGGGGCAAATTTAATTTGGGGGGGGAAGGGAGACTTGATGGCGTAATGCCCCGCAAAAGGGGTCTAGAATCGTGCCTGGTATAAAGTCATCTAAAACCAATAGTAAATATCCTGTAATTTATCATAAGGCTTTTAACTAAGATATAGCCTACATGAAAAGAGAATAAAGATAAGCCACATGAAGAATTACTCTATGGCTTAACTAGTTTTTATTAGAACTAAACTTTAAGATGGGCTTTAGCTGTGTAAAATTCTATCTTTTTTCTTTTGTTAATTAATTTTGTATTCAGCAAAATGTTTTTTTAGTTTTACCTTTTCCAGAATAAGGATCAAAGTCAAAGGAATTTGAGGAAGATGCATCGGCTTTTTTATAACAGATTAAAATGCTTAAGGATGCTTGAGTGATAAACAACCAAATTCCATCCATATTATTGTATTTGGTGTATTTTGTCTAATTAGTTAACCAAAAGACAAAAAAATGTATCCTATAATAATTGTAGATAAAGAAAGCACGTATTTTTTTTTAAATAATTTGAAGTTGTCTAATTATATTGTCAGATAGCGGATAGACAATGTTATTTAGGAATAACTTTGTTAAAGAAGACTAAAAATTTATCTACTATGTAAATAAATTTCAAAATTTGTAAAAATGTAATTTTAACAAGGATATTTTTTTCGTTACTCAAGCGTATCTTTAATTTTAAAACTCATCGAAAACAAGTATGAATATCAAAATTTTGATTGTTATTAGTAATGTTTGAACTATAAATAGATAACTATAAAATAAAATACGTTTTGTACGAATATATAGTAGGTTCAAATTTTACCGGTATGTGAATAAAATATATGGTTAAAAATTTTTAAAGGGTTCAAACTTAATATAAGAAAAATCAAAATCACGTATAAACCAGTTGTATTTTTAATCAGGTATAGGTTATTATTGATTAGCTTTACAAAAATATGCAATATTAATTTTTTGTCAAAAATTTTCTATAAAATGTGAATAAAACAAAATTTAGAATATAGCTTAAAACTGAAAAAATTTAAATTCTTTTAACTACATTTATTTTTTAAAAATGTATTATTTAATATATAATATAGAATCTATAATTGTAGCTTAACGCTTTTTTATACGAAAGTAGTTTTTAGATATGTTCGACTAAACGAATAATCTATAGCTCTGAATTACCAAATATTAGGCGGAAACAGGCTAATTGTAATTTGATTTACACTGGTTTTTTTTAGAAGCCACAGCCTTTATAGAGTTGTAATAACAAATTGAATTTGTGTATGATTTAAGGCGTGTTAATTATGACGGTTAACTCACTTTTAAATTATTACAATGAAGGCCATTTTATAAGTATTCAAGTGTTATATTGAAGTAGCCTTTGATAAATGTGTTCGGTATAGCGGAGTCATTGTTTATATTGAATTTGTTAATAAACTAATAAAAATTATATTTAGAATTAGCTAAAGTAATAAAAAAATTTTTAAAATTTATTATTTAACGATAAAATTTTATAAAGATATTATATATTATCATAATATTATTATCCTCAAAATTTCAATAAAAAGTTGAATAACCCAAACCTTTTTTATCCCCTATATTCCTGTATATCCTGGTAAATTCCCTAAAATTAATTCACTCCAAATGAACCAACCAATCCTTCGTTATCTTTGTTATTGGTGCCACCAAACCCGTGAACGAACCAGGTAAAATTATAAAAACATCTTTAAAAACATTTTGGCTTTTTCCTTAAATCATTGCCGATCGATCGGTAATATTAGCGGTCTTTGATGGATATGCATTGTAGGATAGCGTTGACAGTGAGATACATTCGATTCTAAATATGTTCCCATGAATTTTCTAAAGGCAACGTAGAGATATCGATACTCGTCATATGATTGTTTCTACACACCCCCTTCCTCCTCTCTCAACACCAACGTTATTCTATACGATTCGATCATTGATTTCCCAAAAACATCGGCACTAACTAAATTGGAACTCTCAATATTCTTAACCGGTATGATTATTATCTGTTAACATTAACATTTAAATAAACCACAATTAAATATCACACCTAACAAAAATTCTCAAAGACAGATATACCAAACGCTTTTCAAACACACCTCAGCATTGGAATCAAGGTTTTGCATACTGATGGAAAAGAGGGTGATGGTCGCGCTAGATACATTTTTCCCTATTATGTTGTTTTATAACTCTCGTAAGTTTAAGACCTAGAATTACCCTAAATTAATGTTGCCAGTGAGGCAAAAGTTCCGCCTGATACAAGGCACATCGTAGAGGAGTGTAAAAAAAATAATAATAAATTTATTATCTACAAATGATGGTAAACCTGAACACCCGACTTAAAGAATAGAGGTGTCATATCTTTAAAAATAGAACAAGGGTAAAAAAACAGAATCAGCAAAATACAGTTTCAACAGCTACCGCCATTTCAAAGTTCCTTTCATATCCAAACGTAAAAAAACACGTTAAACTAAAAAAGTTAGAATTTTTTCTTTCTTACTCGCAACGAGTGATAGAACAACTGATATAAAAAAGATAATGAAAACACGATTGACGTTAAGGGCACGTGCAGTGTTTTTATTTTTGTGAACTCTAAAAATTCTAATAATTTAAAAAATTAAATTTTTTTCAAAATTTTTTTCAAAAATTTTTTATATCAAAAAAACCATTTTATGTGTATATTTCAAATTGCAACTTTTTGAAAATTTGCGTTTTATTACAATTTAAAATCAATATTTTGAACTTTTCACGAAAAAAAAACTCACTTTGCACGTGCCCTAATACAACAACCGCCATGTAACAGCTTGAAACTTAGATATATAGTCATGGACACTGTTCAACCTTCATTTTTTCAGTCAAGGGGTATGATCTCTTTTGCTAACTTTTTAATACCAAAATCAAAACCATAATCCCCAAAAATAAAGCAATGGCGCAAGATGTAGTTGAAATAAACACCCGTCAAGCGCCAGCAACTGAACGTTCTAGAGTTCAACGAAACAAATTAATCACAGACAATGACAAAAACTTTTTTTTTATTATATAAGCAGTTTAGCTAAAATCATTTAATTAAAAAAAGCTATCCAGATCAACTAATCATCACCAACTGGAACGTTTAAAAAAAGGCTACTACGACGACCCCTGAAAAAGGGAGGTGTCGTAGCCATTGATGAATGGGCCCGGTTTAGCGGAGTCATATTTAGAATTTGTTAAAAAAGTAATAATAATTATATTTAGAATTAGCTAAAGTAATAAAATTATTTGTGGAATTTATTATCATCTCACGGTGACATTATATAAAGATATTATATAATATCATAACATTATTATTATCATTAAATTAAAATCCTAAATTTTTTTTATCCGCTATATTCCTAAATGATGGCCTAGCCACTAGGATATAAATTCCATATAATTATTCTACTATAAACCAATGTAACAATTTATTCTTTATTAACTTGAAAAGATCTGTTAAGTATTTTTGAAATGGATAGATTACGCTGAACAACAAAATTTGGACGACTCTAAGCATCTTTAGTCAATTGGCGCTGATCACATGAGATTAGAATTTTAGCCTATGCCTCAGATTTTTATTATTTGTCAAAGTTGAGATTTTTTAATTTTTGGGGTATTTTGAGCTTCTATATCATAAAACCTATGGATGAACAAAAGTTTAAAAGTTTATTTAGATAACAAAAACATTCATTATTAACGTAAGGGTTTTCAATTTTTTTTAATATTTAATTTTTTTTATTTTTTTATTTTTATTAAAAGAGTGTTTTTCGTCATAAAATCCGTTTTTTGACCCTAAATAACTTGAAAGTAAATTGCTAATAATTTTAGGTAACAACCTTTTTTAGATATGTTTTTTATAAGGAATCTGAATATGCCAATAGAGTAATTTATGTAAAAGAAATTTCGTAAATTTTTTTTGAACTTTGGACGCGGTTTAAAAATGGAGGCATTGGAAAAAAAACTAAACTCGGTAGCGTTATCGCAAGAAAATTTTCTACAAAACCCTAAATAAAATTCATTATATTTTTTTTGTTGTCCAGTATTATGTTTAATCTTAGATGTCGATCTAAATATACATTGACTGTACACCTACAAATACTATTTCTCTGTCAATACACCCTATACAACCTGAGGCCTAATAGGAAAAAACTTAAGTAATTATAGATATTTTCTAGCTTCCCAACGGAGTGTTTTTTTTAGGAAAATTGGCTTAAATAGAAAGAAGCTTTAAAAAATTATAATCAGAATACCTAGGCCGTTCTTTAATAATTTTATAAAATAAAAGCTATGTTATAATGAAATTAACATTATAATTGGAACATTGTGAATCATGTCTTTATGCCTATTTATAAGGATCACTTATGCATTTTCTCTTTATATATAATATTAAACCTTTATTTTTAAAGGCCCTTCTTTAGATGTTATTAACCCGTTGTTGTGTTTTAAAATATTAAGGCATAATGAATTATATTGCAGAATATACTGTTGATATTAATTAAAAAATTTTACTGAGACCTAATAATTTTGGCTTACATATATACCAATAGCGTCGACCTCTAACTCGCCAAATTACAAAACCTCGATTGAACATATTTAACAATATTCTTCATTAGAACAACCATTAAAAATAATTAGCACAGCGGCTTACATTACCATCACATCCATAATTGTAGAGCCAAATTTATATTTTATTTCAGTTATATGGCAGCTACACCAATTTTATTGTAGGATAGGCCTATTCAATTTATTTACACTGTAGTAATTTATATTAAGCGATAACTTTTTTAATTAGCTTTATAGCTTTGTCTACAGTAGTTAAACCCTTAGCAGAGCAAAATTAATTTATTTATTAATTGTAGAAATATTAGAACTGCAGTTTAATAGTGTTATGAGTTTAAAAAATAATTTCTATTGATAAAAATTGAAAATTTTTTATTTCATTAAAAGATAGTTTTTACGTAACGTTGAAACAAAAATTCACCAGATTGTAAGAAAATGAAATGTCGTTGATTTTAAAATTCTCCGTGATTGATATACAAATTAATTATAAACCCACATCTAATACATGTAAGAACAAAAGCACTTTATTAAGAAACTAAAGCAACTATTTTTTTGTTTTTTGTATGTATGCTTCTATTTTACAAATTTTTATCTAAGGTCGTCTATTGTTTTTCTATCTTTTTTGAAATATTGTAAATTTCTAAATATGTTCTGTTTGATAAGCCAATAAAATTTTCCGCCTTCAACTAATACTACTGAAAGGAATAGACCACTTATAAATAAAAGGTAAATTAACAGTATTTTAGTCATTTAAAAATCTATTGACTTACCAATGTAATTTTAGATTTACATTTGAATGTTTCACATTTGTTTATTATATTAGTATTTTTCTGCATTATAATGTTAAAGAAATTCAATTTTTATAATACAAAAAACATTTAATAATTTGAGAATATTTTTTGATTTGCACTTCTAATAATTAAATATCGATACAGGCAAATAAATCAAATTTTATATATTTCAAACTTATATACCTAATTTACTTGGCAAAACACTAATTTTAAAGTGAGCCTGTTTTTCTTAAATAATAACAAATGATATTATGTTATATTGATCTTGTAAGAATTACTATAGAAACAGTTGTTTTATTTATTGACAGCCGTATTTTGAGCAAAATAATTGTTGTCAAAAAAAATAAAATTTATTTTCTTACAATGCCGTCAATATTTTTATTATTAAAACCGTATGTTTTTTTATTTATTCAAAATTCTTGTTATTAATTTTTGGTATATTTGGAAAAATCATATCAATAATATATTTACTATATAAAAAATTTTAAAATAGAATTTTTGTTTTTATCTCACATATTATTCATAAATTCGACATTTTAAAATTGAAAAGGCTAAAGTAAAATAATTTTTTCCTTAAAAAGATGTTTAAATATGTAAAGAATCCAAAAGATTATATTATTGTAATATCTCTAATATTAAAATATAAATGTTTAAACAATGTAATAATTTCTCCAATATCTCTTTAAAAACCAAATTTAAATATTTTTATTCATGTTTAAAGTCAACAAAGTTAAAGACAAGATTTGGTTTAAAATAATTATGGTTTGTATTCGTGCAATCTCTTAAATTGTTTTTTTGTAAAATTAAATTTTCTACTCATCTTATATTGCATGGCCAATAGTGATTTTAGAATTTTAAAAAATTAGTAAATTTTAAAATAGACAATATTATTAAAATTATTTTAACTTTATCTTATTTTATTAGGATAATTACAGTAATTGTCATCATAATCTTGGATGACTTTCCAAAATAAAATTTTAAAAATATATAATCTAATCAAAGTAGGCAAATAATAATTTCAAGGTTAATAATTATATATAAAAGAGATTATTTTTTAATACTAGACATCATTTTTAGAAAAAAATTTGACAAACTTTTCTGACATACTAATTATTCAGATTAGGGCTACTTATTTATGTCATATTTATTAAAGGTAAAAATAAAAATGTTAAAAAACCACAAACAAAAAAAAGATTAAACTACATTAAAGGTAATAATAATAAGTCAATATATTATTATATTCTGATTTGGTTAATTGTAAATTGCGAGACAATTTGCCTTATGAAAGTTAGATGTACTAAATAATTAAATAATTTAGAACGTATAGAAAACTAAAGTGAGATTTATTATATAAAAAATTATTTATGACATTAAATTTAGGTCCTAAAATTCATTAAGTTTGCCAAAACTGCGAGAGAGGTTTTTTAGTTCTGTAAATTCTAATCGTTGAGCATGATAATGGGGGGGGGGGGGGGGGGGGGGGCGGGCTATTTACCATTTATTTTTAAGAAAGCCTAAAAAATTGGCTCACCGGCGTATGTTAGGTCTTAATTAACTAAGGGCCCCGTTGACATAAAAACAAAACCCTGACGGTTAATATCTACATGGGAAGAATTAAATTTTATTTTTCAGGTTGTTGTTTCTCTTAATTTTTTTTCGTTTGATTGACTGTTCTTTGAGCCAAAAAATTTAAGGAAAAAACTTATTGTAGCTTAAATGACCAAAATTTTAATTTAGAATTTTTTTTAATCAGACCGGTGTAATACAAAACATTAACTTTATTTAATTAGGTAAATGCTTTTTAAATTTAAAAAAAGGAATGGCCCAAAAAGATTTAGCAGAAAATAATGAAGCTTTATTTATTAATAATAATGTTTTGTATAAACAAACAGTACTTATTTTATTTATTTAATTCAGCACAGGTAATTTGTATAAAATAAAAATAATTTTGCGTTTAATTTGAGGTTATTTAAGTCAACATTGTATATTCTTACAAAATTTGTGTATTTATAAATAAAACATAGTGGTTCTCATAAAATATAAATACTACCTCAGCCAAGTCTAAACAGATTTATTTCTAAAAAATTCAAATTAATAAATTTAAGACACGTTTATATTAACAATTATTCAGTCTTTTTCATATATTGCTTGTAACTGCACTCAGTCCTGATTATTTCTTAAAAATTAAAAATAAACCAAATTTTTAGTTTTAAAACAATCAAACGGCTTTATGTAATTATTTTAAATATCCTAATACATGTTTCAAAATACTTAATCAATATATTTTTTTAAATATAGATAAAAAGTATGAATGTGATAGAAAATAAGGTTTTTGTAAGACTAGGAATAAAATATTATTTGTTATTTTAGGTAGGGTTATAAACTTATGACACACGGTTATAGTGGAACATGTAAAACTCAAATTTAAATTTATACCTTCAATAATATTTATGGATATGAATGTAATTGAATATTATAAATTTTATTTATTACAAAAATAAAATAAATTATTTTACTAATTCACATAATTTCTCTCTAACCACTATTATCTAATTAAGTCTGTAATTAGGTTTTAAAAAACATTTTGAGTAAAATTTATGAAAAAAATATTCCAAAAAAAAATATTTTAGGGAGGAAAGTTCGTATCTTTTAGTTTATATACTATTAGCTACATTGTTTTTATTTTTTTTTTGTAAGGAGGTGCAAAAATTTGAAATGTACATGTGCAAGGTTTAACTTCTTATTTCATAACAAATTATTTTCAATTACTATTATTATATTTAAAAATATCATAAGTGTTAATATTGTCAAAAGATATTAAAAATTTATTTGCCGGAGTCTTTTTTTACAGTAGCATTTCGCGTAAAAAATTTATCCATAAAAACAGAAGTGTTCTTTAACGCTTTATATACATCTAATAATTTAATCTGTACCTGGATTATCTATACAATAAAATTATTAAAATTATAAGCATTTTCTCATTAAATTTGTTTACGAAGAAGTGAACTCTAGGCTTTCAAATCCTCTAGAAGAATGACGAACCAAAAAGGTTTTGACTTCTTCAATTAAATACAAATATCGCAGTCTCGTGAAACGAGGTTTGCGTCTCACTCGATGATCTAGTTAACAATATTGTTTTACATATTATTAAAACCTCGTAATTAACAAACTTAAAGCTGCACATCAATTACATTAATTGTTATGTGATCAGTTAGCAACAAAAGATTATAGGATATCTTAAAGTATTAACATGGTAAGTGTTTTGCTGGAGTGACAGAATGGTATGCCTGATAACACAGGTTAATATATTTCTGAGAGTAATGAGCTAACTACAAAAATTTAACCATCATTAAATTCCTTTACCAACTACACTGGACAACAAAATGTGGTCATCATTTATGGCAAATATTGTTGTCAAGTTTTTAGTGCTATTTACGAATATGTAATCAGTTAGCCAATGCTTCGAATTTATTATTCGGTGTCAAAATTGAGATTATTTTATTTTGGGGATATTCTAGACTTCTATATAATAAAAGTTTTGAAACACATTGATTTTCAAAATATTCATTATTAGTAAGGCGTTTAAATATTTTTCTAAAATTTAAGCTTTTTTTATTTTTTTATTTAGGTTTTCGTCATAACATCCGTTTTTTGATCATAAATAACTTGGAAATTAATTGCTAACAATTTTAAGCTAAAAACATTAGATGGGTTTTTTTATGAAGAATCTAAATGTCATTAAATTTTTTAGGTAATTAAAAAATATTTAAATTTTTCTAACATTTGACGCGGTTTTACAAAAATTTTAGGCATTGGGGTAAGACTAAACCCGGTGTTGTTATAGCAAGATATTTTTCTCTACACCTTCTAAAAATCGTTCATGTTTTTTTTGTTGTCCAATGTAATGCATCAAATTTAGTAAGACAGCTGTATAAAAGTTTTAATAAAATTTGAAACAGAAAGTTTAAAAAATATTAATTAAATTATTTTATTTACGCTAATCAAAATATAATTTTAAATAATTTATTTGTTAAAGATATACAGTTTGGTGTTTAAGTTTGAATGCGGATATTCTGTTTAAACTAAATGCGGATGTGAAAGCTTGATATCTTTAAGAAATTTTATTTTATATCATTTGTTATGATAACTATAGGTTATAAGGATATTAAATAAAAATAAATTTTTTTATTTTTTTAGGGTATAATCGAGGTCGCGAATTTTGTTTTGGTCAAAAAGGTTTATTTTTGCTATGGACGGGGAAGGGCCAAAGGCGGAGTAAGAAAAACGAAAAAATATGCCTGAAATAAAATAAGGCCATCTCGAAGATGTATGCAAGGTTTTCATAAACTTATATATTCAGACATTAATATTTTACCTGTATAAGTAAAGTCCTATCATTAAAAATATCGGTGAGAAATTATATCATATTTGCCCATAACAGAATTTAGGGTAAACAACTTTCAAGCCAGGCACAGTAAATAATTATAAAT
>CM060244.1:35622222-35745732 GCA_030555515.1 Acutogordius australiensis
AGGAAATTAGAATTAATATTTGTAAGATCCCTAAAACATATTTTGAATGGTCAAACATGGCCATCACAACGCAACTTCACAAATATCTTTTACGAGCAGCCGGTGTTACGGCATATTCAAAAAAATATCAATGTTTAAGCAAAAGTTATAATTGATTGAAAAATTCCTTTTTAAATCTGGCTATTAATTTTACACTATATATAAATTGGTTTAGTCTTTACCAAATTGTAAGCCAAAGGCAAAACATGCACAAATCTAACAATGTATAACAATTTGTAAATGTGAAGGGGTGTGAGTACAATTAATTGCATTTTTGAGCTCTTTACAGGTATGAGCGTATAGGTAACTAGTAATGTCATCGGATAATGGCTGAAAAATTATAAAAAAAGGTATAACGCGATATCTTAAAACCTGAATCTGAATAAAAATCTGGGACTGCTCCTTCCTGATCGCCTCCTAACTCATCAACATTTTGGTTGGGTGAATCATATAAGGTTATATCGTTTGACATTTCATTATTGTCGAATAAATCTAGCTCTTGGTCTGCCAATCCCTGTTGCTCTGCTTCCACCTAAGTTATTATATTTATAATAACTTCATTTTACACATTGTTATTTAGATTATTACAAAAATTATTTAGCAGATTTCATTGACTAAAATTTAAATTTTTATGTAGATTTAGAGTTTATTATAAAAATATTGCTAACTATTAGTTTAATTCAATAGTTTGGAACATTGCTCTAAGTATAGTCACATAAATATTTATATATTTATCTATATAAACACATTTTATTACTCTTGAAAAAATTGCAATCCTTAAAAAAAATTTTGACATCAGACTCATTGGCGTAGGAGAGGGGGGGTGGTGTTTGGGGATGAAACCCCCTCCAAGCATGCCATATCCCCACCCAAATTAAAATTTAGTGCATATACCCCCCCCCCCCCCAAATTAAATACCAATTAAATATAAAATTAAATTGCATTTAAAATATTTTTAAATATTTAACTTTAAAATCTCTCTTCCCCAAAAATTCTAATACTAGTTAATAAAAATATTAAGATAATTTCCATTTTAAATAATTGCGCTCTTAAAAGACCAGGGACGTATGCAGAGCCTTTTCAAAAGGGGCAAAAGATTTCTAAAGGGGACATAGGGACACCATATAAATCAATAAAAATCAAAAAAAAAATATTGTCTAAAAAATTACTGAATTCAGCCAAAAAATGCAACCCCGAAAAGCGGCGAATTACACGTTAAAACTTCATAGAACTGGTCGTGCCCGCACTATGCCGCCAAAAGCGGCAAAATTTTTTTTGAACCCCCCCCAAGCTTTACAACTTGCTACGCCCTTGATCAGGCTATTTTTTAGGTATTTATATTTTTAGATATTTAAAAAAAAGTTTATTACGCATCCTTATAAATTTAGCTGTTCGGATTTATTAATTTTATAGTTAATAAGCTTATTATTCATTCCTTTATTCAATTAAAAAAAATGTCAACAACAAAAAAAATGTCAACAACAAAAAGAAATAAAAAATAAATAATTTTTGCATACTCCATTTAACTAAACTTTATATTTAAACTATAATTTGTATTAAATGCTGATTTATGCTTGGTATACTAAAATATTTTATTTCTCATTTTTTGAGACGAAAAATGTAAGGTACAAGAGGTTTTTGTACAAAATAAGATTTTTAGGGTAATCTCAACAAATTCTGTCAGTTTAGTCAAAAAAAACCATTTTTTTGTTAAAATACATTTATGAAGCCCAGGCCAAAAAAACTTTAAAAAAAAGTAAATTTATATATAAGATAAGGCCTTCATGGATATGTAAGCTTTTATGTTTTCATTATTGTATTTTGTGACATATTTGCTGACTTGTGTAATGTTACACCTTAAAATATATTTTAATTTATTATTTAGATGGTCCATATTGAAAAATCTTTTCCCTGAATTTTAATATAGTTAAATTTACATCTCAATTATTGACTAAATTTTATAAAATGACACACTTAAATTGAATGAAAAAAAATAATTAATTATCTTCGGCGGGAGCAAAATTTTGATTCGCAAATATAATTTGATAAATTTTGATGTTTTAAATAGGCAAATTTAAAATAAAATATTAAAACAGATCTATCAAAATAAATTTATCGATCGCTTAAAGGCTCAATCTTTTCTGCAAATTTGACACTTCAAACAAATTAAAAACATTTTGTAATATATTTAAAATAGCGATGGTTTATGTTCTTATTAATAGGAATAAATAGGAAGCTTTAAAAAGAGGGCGTGATATGTTAATACTGCCCCTATTGCCAAATCACTAGCTATTTCAATGCTGGTAATACTTGCGCTTCAGCTGCATTTTCAACTGGCCCAACAAAATCCTCTGCCATTTGGTCATGAAAAATCTCTTCGTTCCATACGTTATTTGAATCAGTATCACTATTGATAACAATTTGTCAATATCATAAAATTAATTGATTCCAAAAACTAGCTTTTTCGACATTTAAAATGAATTTAGATAGCGTATTTACCTAATTTTCTGCCTTTTAAAAATGCATGTGCAAACTGAGTTTTCATTTTTAAATTGTTAAAATTTCTTAAAATTTTAAATATTTAACTTTCAATATTTTAAAAAAATTTTTTATTTTAGAAAAAGTACTATTTTATTCCATTCAATTTGTCAATTGTATAGAAAAAAACTTCAATTATTTAAAAAAAAGCTATTTTTAATCTTTTTAATTTTACCAAAACTAACGCACTTTAATAAACAATTAATTGACGACCCGGTAATTTTAAGATTGATTTTAAAACCCAATTCTTCTTTGTGCGAGAAATTGAGTGTAAAAACTCTAATTTCACCTGATGAGCAATTGTGGTATAAAATATATACCTATTTGGTCACAAATATTTAAACTTTTTTAAAAAATATAATATTTAGAATCTCCTTAAAGATTAATATATATGCAATGTATGTACATAATGGAATATATTCTTTCTTAAAAAAAGTGTCAAAATTAGAAAATCTAAATAAAAAAAACATAAATATTAAGTTATTTAGGTCTTCTTTTGAACAAATTTAAATGACACCTCAGAATTTTTTAATATGTGAGGTAAAATTTTTGACATATTTCAATTAGCTACACCCAAACACAGAATCAATGCATTTGCTGTGGCTATCTATGCAAATTAAAAAATTTTAAAATTATTGGAAAAAAAATCCATAAAATAAAAACAAAAAAATGTCTATAAAAAATGATATACAATTAACACATGTATTTTTCAAATTTTTGAGAGTTATGAGCTAACTACGGAGATCAAATCTGCTATTTTAAATTGTCAGCTATAAATATTTTAAATAAAAAAAAAATGTTAAAGAAACAAAAGAGATTAAAATAAAATTATTGAAATTTTTATTTTTTCATATTTACATCAACTAAACTGTTAAATTCAAACCTTTTAACTTTTATTAAAATCGATATACATTGCCACGTAAAGTTTGGACACCAAATATTTTGCATTATCTAAATGCTGATGTAAAAGCTTGATATACTAAACAATTTTGTTTCTCGTTATTTGATATAGTAAGCTACAATTATGTGAAAAAAAATTCTTAAATTTTTTAGGGTATTCTCGATCTATAAAATTGGTCAAAAAGGCCATTATTTCGATATGGACTAAAGGAGCCAAGCCCGGAGAAACTTAAAAAAACTAAATATATATGTTTTTATAAAAATTTTTTTGTGCCATTGATATTGGTTGACCTGTAAAATAATATAAATACAATAAATCTTTTTACGACAAATTTTCGCTCGAGTCTCTTGATGGGCCTGCTGCAGAAGCCTGGGAGTTTGGGGTTTGGTTTTCTAGGTCATCGTTTAAAAAAAAATCCCATTTAAGTAAATTTATTACAAGCTATATTTGAAATTAAATATAATTTGTATTGTTTCATCAGATTCAATATTACATACCGAATTTTAAATTTATATTTCCATGAAAACATATTTTTGCATATAATAGTTTTATAATGATTAAACATATTGTATTTTAAAAGGGATAATAAAAATCAAGCAATAAGCTTTTTTGTTTGTTTTACATTCAAGTATAGCAATTTTTTAAACGGAATAAAGCTTTTTTAATATATATGGTTTATCCGGAATAATAAATGAATAAAAAATATAATTGAAATTAAAATTTTTGAGTTATAAATTTTTTGTCTTAGAAAGAATATAAAAAATAGAATGGAATGTTGTTTCCAAGTAATTTTATAATTTGGTCAAAATATAAATTTAGCCATAAAAATGCAAAATATTGTGAACACTTAGATATCGTATTTATTACATAAATAATAAAATAAAATTATAAAAGCGTATTTGTTTTCAATTAAATTTAGCTTGTTTTTTGTATTTTTAAAAAAAATTATTTTATTAAAGAGAAAATGGTGATTATTTAAAATATGAAGTCGCTTTATTTAATGAATAAGGATTAATTGTCAAAAAAGAACCTTTTTCCTACCTTAAATCTATTTTAAAAATCTTTTCAAAAATCTATACCTTTGGCTCTTTTTGCTGGCGGTGAACCGTCTGATGAGCTGCTGCTGCCTTTCGAAAATTTAGCATATATATAAATTAGAATAAATGTAAATCAATAAATCTTTTAAATTTGTATGGATATATTAATATATTACTATCGCTTTCTGAAGGCTCTAAATGTTTTGAAAAATAAAAACTATATATATTTTATTCATCTCAAAAAAGTATGTGTTTTGCCTAAGTCCTAACTAAATTTTTGGTTTTAATTAAGAAAAATTAACATTTTAAGTCTTTATTATTTTTCTATGGTGCATTACGTAATAATTATGCACTTGTTTTTAGTCTCATTTTTTTAAAATCTATTTTTTTAATAAACACTGGGTCTAATATCATTTTTTTCTAAACGACTATGTTTAAAGATTTTTTGTCTTTAAAACTTAGATATAAGTTTTCCATAGAATGAATATATAATAATTACCTAAGTACCATATTTTAGACGATATGTGTTACCCATCATAAAATACTATATAACATAATGATACAAAAATTCGTTCTCGTTTTTAGCAATTTTCATTAGCACGTGGAATACGGCTAAACGTTTTTAAATTAATTAGCATTAGGTTTAAATTTCTAAAACCGTTTGCGGTATCCTCATGGAAGAAGACTTATTAAAGAGGTATATAGTGTGTACTCCTATTGCGTCCAACAGAAATTTTTAACGAAATACTGACAATTAGCAATTTACTTTTTCATATTATGTTACACTTTCATCTCAATCTCATATTGATCCACCTGTTCCTAAATTTCTGATATATCAAATCAGTCTATTGATTTGCTAGGCCCAAAACACCTAAATTTTTTGGGTGGAATTAGTTTTTAACTTTTTTCATATTTGATTGTAAATTTCAAGTGTTTCTAAAATAAAATTAAGCCTAGCTTTGGCATATCTTCCAGAGAAAAATTTGCAGGCATATGAGATACTTATTGTTTAAATCAAATTTTATTTTATGTTATACATATATAATAAATTTCTAATATTTTATTTTTTTTATTTTTAAGCATTTATTCTTCGCAGATGATTGATTATCAGAGAGAACTTAGATCAACAAAAAAATTAACCTGTAGGCTGATTCGACCTTTTTCGACTGGGTCCTGCCTTGTTAGGGTCATTGTTTCCCCCTTGATTCAAAATTCCTTGTCCTTCTATTGTGCAAATTAATTAATTAGATTAGTAAAATTAATCACATTTAATAAAAATGACAATCACAAAAAATATAAATAAAATAAGAATAATTATTATATTATTACATTAATATTAATAATAGAAATAAAAAATGGTCATAAGTAACATTTTCATAAAATAATAAGAAAATGTTAATAACCTCCGGAAGTTTCAAAATCATGTTCGAGTGCTTCACTGACTTGAGGAACTTCAGCTCCAGGGCCTATAAGTCCTGGCGCCAAGCCTCCGCCAGTGCCAGCTATTGTTCCGGCCGAAGCTCCGCCTCCAATTAATCCAGACAGTCCGGATACTGCTCCGGCCAATCCGCCACCAATAAGCCCTCCGATAAAACCTAAATTGTATCAGTTATAAAAAAAATCTGCGATTAATTAAAAAAGAAATCTTAACCTCATTTGACGTTGTTTCACTTTACACCTCAATATCCCCGACTTTAGCTACTAAAGCTATCGATTGGTTTATATCAATAAACTTAGATTATTTTAATAATTTAACTATTGATATTGATAATTTATTAAACGTTTCTAATACGTACCAAATACAAAAATACAATCCAACTTCTAAAGTTACAGCCATTTTTTTAAAACTATTAAAACGTTTAAACATTAATAAAAAAATAGATAATAAAACATTAAATTTATTAAAACCAACAAATCCCATTTGTCCTGTAATCTACGGACTCCCTAAATTACATAAGGAAAACATTCCTTTAAGACCAATTGTTAATTATTGCCAATCCCCAACTTATAAATTAAGTAAATTCCTTAATAATTTATTTCGCCCCTTAATTGACAATAATTATGAACATACAATAAAAAATTCATTTATTTTAAGGGATAAAATTATAAATTTAAAATTAAAAAAAGAAATCTTAACCTCATTTGACGTTGTTTCACTTTACACCTCAATATCCCCGACTTTAGCTACTAAAGCTATCGATTGGTTTATATCAATAAACTTAGATTATTTTAATAATTTAACTATTGATATTGATAATTAATTAAACGTTTCTAATACGTACCAAATACAAAAATACGATCCAACTTCTAAAGTTACAGCCATTTTTTTTAAAACTATTAAAAAGTTTAAACATTAATAAAAAAAATAGATAATAAAACATTAAATTTATTAAAACCAACAAATCCCATTTGTCCTGTAATCTACGGACTCCCTAAATTACATAAGGAAAACATTCCTTTAAGACCAATTGTTAATTATTGCCAATCCCCAACTTATAAATTAAGTAAATTCCTTAATAATTTATTTCGCCCCTTAATTGACAATAATTATGTACATACAATAAAAAATTCATTTATTTTAAGGGATAAAATTATAAATTTAAAATTAAAAAAAGAAATCTTAACCTCATTTGACGTTGTTTCACTTTACACCTCAATATCCCCGACTTTAGCTACTAAAGCTATCGATTGGTTTATATCAATAAACTTAGATTATTTTAATAATTTAACTATTGATATTGATACTATAAAAAGTTTAATAACCTTTGCAATAGAAAATTCTTTTTTACAATTTAACAATGTATATTATAAACAAATTTCTGGCATGCCAATGGGTTCTCCTTGGTCCTCTTATATAGGTGAAATTGTTTTAAGATATATAGAAAATAAAATTTTTTTGAACATTAAAACTTTTCCAACTTTTTATACACGGTATGTTGACGATATATTAATAATTTCAAACGAAAATACAATAAACAATTTATTTAAACTTTTTAATAAAGCATCTGAACTTAAATTTACTTGTGAAAAAGAAAATAATTGTCAACTTTCGTTTCTTGAATTAATGTTAACGAGAAATTTAATAAATAATACTATAGATATTTCTGTTTTTACTAAATCAACTGCTAACTCACAATTTTTAAATATATATTCTAACCATCCAAATTCATCGTTTAATGCTGTAATTTACACACATTTTAAAAGAACACTATTATTACCCAGTAATTTTCATATTTCTAGTCAACAAACTAAATCACTTTTATTTGAATTTTTCAAGGTTATAATTTAAATACAATTTTAAAAATAATAAATAAAATATTACAAACAAAAAATGCACTTACACAACCGGCATCACAATCCAAAAGTTTTGAGTTACAGCATCTATACAAAAATAATGACACATCCAAAAACGAAAAAAACCCATCTACTTCCTTGCACACGAAAAACATATTTTCAGAGAAAAAAGACTTACCCATATCAAAAAATAATTCTAATCTTCCTAACATATGTATTCCTTTCATTAACCACCTAAGCCACAATATACGCCATGTATTAAAAGATTATGCCAATGTATTTTTTAAACCCACTAAATCTTCCTATAAGTTTATAAAACAAACTTTTCACAACCAAAATAATATATCTAATTGTGTATATAAATTTAATTGTAATGATTGTAATTTCTCTTACATAGGCCAAACTAGTCGATTTTTAAATATAGGAACTAAAGAACACGAATCAGCTGTAAAAAACAACCAATTTTTTAAATCTGCTCTAGCAGAACATCACCTTTTAACCTCTCATTCATTAAATCTTACGCCACAAATCTTAAATGTCGAACCAAATAATTTTAAAAGAAAAATCTTAGAAAGTTTCGCTATACAAAATAATCCCCCAGGAAAATTGATTATAATTACATCTTAAATAAGGCGACTTCACATTTTATCAATAATCATCATTTTTTATTTAATTAAATTAATTTTTTATTTTTAAATCAGTTACCATTTTTAATTTAATTGAATATAAACTTATTTTAATTAAAAAAAATTTACGCGCTTTGAAAATTAGTTTTATATTTTTGTACTGGCTTTATTATATTTTTTTCCTTATTTTTAATACTATCTTAAAAACTCAAAATATAATAATTGAACTTGGAATATATCGTTCGATTCTTTCCATTCTAAAATCTAATTTTAATATACTATGACTAAGAGATTCATTTTCTCGAAAATTTAGTTATATTTTAATTTTTTAATTTTTTATTTTTTAATTTATTACATACCGGAAAATACCATTATTCAAATAAATTTACAATTCCGGATTAAATTCATATATTACTAGTGATGGTAATTGACATTTTTGATATGATTAATAAATAAGTTAGTTTGACCGTCGATCTAGTTTAAAACAGTTATGTATTTGTATCTAAATAGAGATTGAAACAAGTTTGGGTAGGAAAAGAATAAAAGTGTCAAACAAAAACATTTTAAAAATCTCTTATTTCTTATAATTTGTATGTAGGAATTAACTTGTAAACTTATATAAAAAATTACTTATAATTTATAGCTGTTTTTAAAATCTTTCCGGTCTCATTAGATTTTTGCATTTAAAGGGCAATGCTTGGAGAGCACGAATTTTATTTATGAAAACCAATTTGACACCAAAAAGTTTTAAATACAAAAATTTAATGATATTCTTCGTGTTTCCTTAGTTTTTCGTAGCAACCAGAAGTTAAATTTTTTAGCATTTTAAAATATTATAGATTTTAAACAAAGTGTACAAATTTTAAAAGCATTTGCCTATGACCAAAGCCTTACATTATGTTTTTATCAAAAAAATTTCCCCATTATTTTTATTAGAATGCACTCAAAAACAAAATTTTACAAATTTTAAAATTACTTTTTGCCTACAGTAATGTTAATTCTAAGCGTCTTTTTCTCTTCAGATTTATTGATTAGTATTTTTAAAATTAATATATTTAATTAAGAAACTTATTATCAAAACTTTTAGTTTAATTTTGTAGATTGGGGTCGTGCTTTTGGTGTAATTCTTCATGCCCAAAAAAATTTTAAATCTTGTCAACTTTAAAGAATTATTTAAATGTGCCACTTTTAATAATTCTTTTTCTTCTACCTCATTTTTAATTATTCTTGGGAAATGTGGCGGGGTGTAGACAGCGTTTATACAAATATGAATGTTGATATTTGCTGAGATATTTAACAACGGGTTTAAGTGTTTTTAATTAAATGATGTTGTGTTTGTATAAAATATTTATAAAATAAATACCCGAAACAACCTTTATTTTCTTTAAAACTAATTGTTGTTACGATAAAACTGTTTCCCAAAATTACTGACATTTTAATTTATTAATTTTATGTTAACGGTAGTCAAAATATTTCAAGAAGCAGTTGGATTTTTTATATTGTTAGGTATAGGGCATGTCAAAACTCAGGAATCTGGAAGAAGTTCATAAACTCCGTGAGTTTTTTATAACATTTGCTAGTTAACATATGTAATTATTACATAATTAGCTGCCTATTTCATTTATTTACAACTTTTATTAAACAAAAATAAGTTTTGACTACAAAAATACAAATTCCAATATTTTCAATAAGCTAATGTTTACTGACAAATTCCAAAAAACTAAAACTCCGGAACTCCGCAGTTGATGGACTCCTTCCCGACTTCCGGAGTTCATGTCTTAGATAGGTATTATGACAAAAACAAAGACAATCAGTTAAATTGTTAAAAGTTGTTATTTAGATAAAACTAAAATAATGTCTATTTGCTTATTGTAGGTAGGGACTTAAATTATAGGTGTTTCAGAACTATAAAATATTATGTCATTTGGCTAACGAAGAATATGAAGTTGAATTAAGTGAGGGCGCGAAAAAAATAATAGACTTATAGTGAATATCCCCACATAACTTTTTTATTTCTATAAAAAAATCATAAGCGTGTCCTCCATAACTACGAGTACCTTACAATATGACATTGAAAACATCTAACCAACATGACCATAGCCGATGCACAAATGTTAAATGGTTAAAATGTAGGCCGTGTATTTATATATAATTAAACATTAATATTAAAAAAAAATTAAAAATTAACAAATATTAAAATAAAATTTCAATTTTAATTTAAAAGTAAAATAAATTCTTAAGACAAATCTACAATCGCTAAAATAATAATAATATTATTTAATTATATATTTATTGTTAAGCATTATTTATAATAAACTTTACCAAGAATTCCAGAATTTGTTTCGGTTGTTTTATTTTCATTGTTTTGCTCTCCATCTTTGGATTCTTTATAACCATTATAAATAATTGTTATATGTTGTTATTTATTAATAATTTTTGTATTATTGTAACGAGATTAATCAATTATTATAAAGGTAATTTATAAAATGTCAGAATTTTTACAATTTCATGCTTATATTATTGCGTCAGAAAAAAAATAACATCAATTTAAATAATAAAACTTTTAATCTTAGTATAATTTTTTTTCGAGGAAAAATTTATTCACAACAATTTTCTTTTTGAATAATTACAATTATATATTTAACACAAAAATTGGATATTTTAATGAATATTTTTTTTTATACATACAAGTTTTTTTTGCCCCCCACACCCTACAGAATGATTATTTTTATTATATTTAACAATATATGGTTAAGGCTTTCCTGGAAAGTCATATGTAAAATAACATAATAGATTACTATAAATCTGAATGTTTTGAAAATGAATCTTATCCGTTGAAAAATCAGATTCGTAAAAAATTGTAGAACGATTTATAAACGGGATGGTACTGGTACTAATAAGACTGGGTGTCTTAATAATCAAACTAGCATTATTATGTTCATGTAATTTTGTAATGTCGTTTTTATTAAGATTAGTAGTTGCACTAGTTATTAGAACGGGGTGAGTAATCGAGATTTCAGAAACGTTTTCAGTAGTTGGAATAATAGAGGGAGGCTGAGAAGTAGTAACCGAAGTTTTAAGCTTCCTGGTTAATGAAATATTGAGTGCATCTGTATGTTAAAGATTAAAATCTTAGTACCAACTGTAATCAAAGTTTTGACTATATATAATAAAAATTTATAAAGTTTTTGGACGGGTATTTTATCATAACTGCAAGTTTTTAAAATATTTACAAGCAGGGCCTTTGCAAGGTGACCGGTGCCTTGACCAGGGCAACACAAGCATTGCTTGGGTCGCCAGGTATTTTTAAACATTTGGAGCGCTTAATTTTTTGGGGCGACTTAAGACCTTGTCTGCATAAATATAGCTCCCTAAACCCCCCCCCCCCTCTCACCCACCCCCCTCCCCACCCCCTAATATTTTAACTATACCTAACATTTCAACTATCTTTGTAATAATCTTAGATTAAATTATCACCGGTGTATTACAAAGGTCAACAGATTTTTGAGAGTCATAAGCTAACACAGAAAACTAACCTGCCATTTTGAAGTTTTTCAAATTGGTGTACCGTTATTTATAATCAAACTTAATAAGTTAGCTATTTGAAAGTTTTAGGAAAAATGTCAACAAAAAAATCTTGTAATTTTCTTTTCATACAAATTTAAATTTAAACTTTAAAAAGAACCGATTATACATTGTGTCGTATTCAAATGCAAAATATTCTGTGTTATCTAAATGCTAATGCAAAAGCTTGATATACTAAAAAAATTTATTTTTAATGTTTGAGATTATAAATATAAGTTGCAAAGGATTTTTATGTGAAAAAATTATTCTTAAATTATTTCTATTTAGGATATTTGAGACCTCAAAATCTGTCAGTTTGGTCAAAAAAGGCCATTTTTTATATGGCGCATTTAAAGAGCCCAAGGCGGAAACTACAAATAATGGAACATAGATAAGTTAATCATAATATGCTATAATGATTTCATAAACTTATTTTTTTTTAAATTAATATTTGCAGGCATGGACCCCTTTTGGGGTGGCATTACCACCCCAAATAATATTGATTGCCACCCCAAAACAAATTTGATTTGCCACCCCAAAAATACATAAATTTTTGTATGATTATAAAGATGCATTCCCTAATTTATTCAATGTTTTTTCTATAAGTCTACTTTTTGGTTCTTCGACATCAGGTTGCTAGGCAACGTTTTCTTCCCTAAAAAAGGATTATAACTTTTAATAGGCTGGCAAGTAGTGACCTGAAAAGGTGATTTGGTTCTATAAGGTCGAAAAACATACTGGGAGTTGAAAATTTGATGAATTTTTTAATTTAATCAAAAAACCGGCAGTTTCAAATTGCTTGATTAAAATAATCATCCTATTGACTAAAAAATTTCCAATCTAAATCATACATTTTTTAAAAACTATCTTTTTATATAATCCATTAATTCAAACAATCATATATATCATATTTTATATCATAGTCAAGTGCATATATAATAGTGCATTAAATAACACAATTAATTTCTGTATCGCATATCTTTTTTATACGCAAATGATATTAGTGTGCAAATAATAATTTAATAAAAGGCAATTATCTATAATTACAATTAATTGATAACAATAAAATAAATTACATGTATTTCAATATTAAAATTATGCCGTGACCGAAAACTATTTTTGCCGCCGAAGGCGGCAAAAAAATTTTTTACTGCCACCCCAAGCGTTTTTTTTGCCACCCCAAATGGAGAAAGCTAGAATCGGGCCTGAATATTTGATAAAGTATTTTATAATGTTAACGCTAAAGGCGTGAAATTTATTATTCAATCCAATAGTCCTCAAACCTTTCTTCAAATTTTTAGCTATAAATTTTTATTGGAATAACCTTTTAAACTTTTTTAAATTAAATTAGAAATATTTTTTTGTTATAACTCTAGTGGACTCTTAGTTTATCAAAAAATCTCTATTATAAGCCTAACCTTTTGAAAAAATGTATAATCAAAAACATTTCTGACTTAACAGTTTTTTATCTTTTTTAAATCAAATTTAACAAATTTACATGCACATTTTTACCACTAAAAAACTAGATTGCTGTATGATTTGCAGATCAACCTTAAACCTTTTTTACAATTTTATATGGAAAAAAAATATGCGTCAGTTGCGCAAAATTATATATTGAAAACTAAATTACACAAAGCATGTAAAGCTAGAATTAAAACTTATAAATTGAGTTGTAGAAGTAGGCCAATACACATAGGTAAAGGTATGGGTTAGGTTTTCTTGTGTGACCCTTTTATCTTTACTTTGATCCAACTTGTCAGAATTATATTTATTGTTTATATTATTTTGACCTAAATACAATGTTAAGTTTAAATTTATAATATAAATGCAATTTTTTATATACATTCATTTAATCCAAAAAACTGTCAATCCATTTAAGTAGAAAATTGCTCAGATATTTGAGACTTTTTTTTTGAATATATAATAAACAAAATAATTGATTCTGATTAAAGTCTAATAAAAAAATTATTTTTACATAAATAAAGTTATTTAATCGTAAGTTTAAATTAAAAAATTACAGCCGTAGTCTCTAGGTATTCTATATTATTTAAATATTAAAAATATAAAATGTGATTAATTAAAATATGAATTAATTTTTCTCGGTATTAATTATCTTAGAAATGAGCAAATATCAGCCAAAAATAATTTCATATTTTTTTTTATTATTGTTACCTTTTTGCCATTGAGGCAGTGAACTCTTTCAATTTAAGTCTTTATTAGGTTCTATCTCTACACTCATTTCTATTTAGGTTGTGACATCTCATGCTAGCGTCTACTCGTTGAGACCAGGTGAATTTAGATCTGCCCCTTTTATTCTTGCCTTGTACTTCAATTGCATTTACCAGATTGCTTAGATACCCGTCTTTTTGCCTCATAACGTGTCCAAACCATCGGAGTCTATTGATTTCGACTTTATTTTGTATGGGTGTTATGTGTAAACTTACAAGTATATGATCGTTGCGGATCTTATCTTTGCGAGTCACCCCGAGAAACATCCGTAGCATGCGCATTTCCATCGTTTGTAGTATTCTTTCATCGCTTTTCCTTAGCGCTGTTGTTTCTAAGCCGTATGTTATTGCCGGTTGTACTATGCTTGAGTAAGCCTTGCCCTTAATTTTTATTGGTATATTTTGTCGAACATACCTGTCAACGATCTCCATTTTAGCCACCCAACTTTGAGTTTGTTCCTAACTTCTTGCTCGACGTTTTCATCGGATTGTAGGTAAGCACCTAGGTAGGTTGCTGTTGGCTTTGATTTGAAAGACTAGTCATCGTTAATTATCAGTTGTTCACCTTCTGAGCCTCCAAAACTATCTTCAGTTTTGTTTTTTGTTAATTTTTAGGCCTAGCTTTTTAATCGCTTTTATCCAATTATTCAGACTTTCACACATCTCCTGCGGGTTTTCAGCCATTATTAGAATGTCGTCAGCGTACAGTATGTGCCACGGTGGATTTGTGGCAACGCCTTTGAGATCACGTCCATCACCGCGATGAATAGTAGGGGACTTAGGGCCGAAACTTGGTGCACACCTTCATTAATTGTAAATCCTTTCGATGTTCCTGACGAACTCCTTACATACGTCGAATTTCTTTCATACATACTCTGAACCAACTTGATTTACATCTCAGTAACATTCTTTCTCCTCAAAGCCCACCATACTACTGATCTTAGAATTTTGTCGAAAGCTTTTTCCACTTTTTCTAAATCTACTAATGTGCAGTAGAGCTTTATTTTTTCTTGTGAAACGTTCTGCCATGTTGCGCACGGCATGAATTGCGTCAATTGTCGACCTTCCTTTCATGAACCCGCATTGCTCAATACCTATATCGATTACGTCTCTTAATCTGGCTTCTATGACTTTTTCGAAAAATTTGAAAGTATGTGACATTAGTTTGAATCAAATGCGTCGCCTTTATTTTTGAAGATTAGAATAATGTAGCTTTCTTGCCAATTCGGAGGTATTTTCTGATATGTTAATATCGAATAGAATAGAGTCGTTAACGCTGAAATTTCCTCATCTCCTAAAGATTTCCAGCACTCAATGGGTTTGTTGTCGGGACCCGTCGCTTTCCTGTTTGAGCATTTTGAGCTATAGGTTGACTTCTGATTTTGAAATTGGTGGTATTAAATTACAGTTTGGGGGTATCTCCTCGAGCTCAATTCTATTTGTTGTCGCTGTTCAGTAATTCATTGAAGTATTCTTTTCAACGCTACAGTACCTTTGTTTGATCTACGAGAAGCTTGCCTTCTTTGTTTTTGATGAACTTTACGTTTCCGTCACAATCTCTTGACTGTCTTTCACGTTGCTTTTCCATCTTGTATACCAAATTTTGCCCACTTTTGGTGGCCATCTCCTTGTATGCTTGTTCATATACATTCTTTTTCGCTTCTCGTACGACATTTCTCACAACTTTGCATTGTTCTTTGTAATCAAGCTTGTCGATGATTAGTTAACTCTTTTTCAATCGTTTGAGCAGCTTTTTCTTTGATATTTCCCTTTCAACTCTTTCATTCCACCACCATGTAATTCTTCTCTCAAGCCCACCTTTTGTAGTTCCAAGTATTTCTTTCCCGGTCGCTTTGAGTTTTGAAGATAATTCGCAACAGAACTGCGTAGGACTTGGTATGATTTCGCAATTGTATTCGCTGTCAAGGTTGCAGGTGATTGCAAAGGCTTCGTTTCTCTCCTTCAGTTGTTTTGACCATTTAATTTGGTGAAATTTTGTTTTGCTGAGCCTATGTTTCTGGCGCTGAAACGTGAAGTCCATCACCAGGAGTTGATGCTGCGCAGATACGGTTTCATGATTTTGCAATCTTTGATTCGTTTAAGCTGTCGTCTCGAAACTAACATGAAGTCTATTTGAGATTGATTACAACCCTTTGGTAGGTAATGAGATGGGATTTTCTTTTGTTGAAGAAGGTGTTGGCAATGGCCATGTCGAAAGCTTGGGCGAATCTTAGCAAGTGCCCTCCGTCATCATTGATCGCTCCATAACCTTTGCCTCCGTGAAATCTTTCGTACCCCACATTTTCTACTCCTACATGCGCATTAAAATCCCATCCAATCATTGTCAGTTCCTCGTTTGGTATGTCCATCAGCAATGCTTCTAGCATTTCACAAAACCCTTCCTTTTCTTGGTTCGTAAGATTTATTTGGGGTGCATACACCGAGATAACGTTGGTGACTTTGCCTTCAATAACCAGTTTGATTGCTATGATTCGCTCGGAAGCTCTGTCAACTTTAACGACTGTCGGAAGTTCTTGCGCTAGTATTATCCCAACTCCGTTGCGATGGTTGTCCTTTCCATTGTAGAACATCTTGTATCCTAAGCCCATCATCAACGCCTTTGAGCCTTTCATCTTGGTTTGTTGCACACACATCACATCAATCGCCTTTTAGCTAGCATGTCCGCCACTTTTGCCATCTTTCCCTTCATCGTTTCCACGTTTAAACTTGCTAATCTAAGGGTTTTTTGCTTTTCTTGGACCCTAATGTTTTTTCTCACTTGATGCGGGCCAGATACACCAAGCGCGTCGCATACAGGGGACGCCTTAGCGTTGGGCTTTTCATATTATTTGGTTGTGTTCATTATGTTTTTTGTTCAGAGTTTTCGGGATTTTCACACCCGCCTTCTGAGGGCTGACGGTTACCCAGATTTGACTCTGGACTCCCTAGGCATCATCGTTTAGGGCCTATTGCCTGTAGATCACCAGTAGTCATGTGCCTAATCTCTTGCTAAAACTTTTTCCCTGAAAATAAAATCTGCCTTTGCCGGGATTTGAACCCCGAACCTTCAAGGCTTATTCAGGCTACAAGCAAGCCCTCTGACCACTCCACTATAGTCCGAAAATAACCAAACATAATTTTCATATATCTTTTAAAATTGTACAAAATTTAAAAACACAATTTTATTATAAAAATGATATATTTTATTTATTGAACAAAAATCATTATAACAGAGGAAAATAATAATTTCCTTTGTTAAAAAAATCTGCAATACGCAATGATAACCCATAATAGTACATATAAAAACGTATTATTTTTTAAAATAATAATTAAACAACGTTTATGGCTTTTAAACTTTTGAAGGTATAGAAAGGGGTTCTTATGCCCCTCCCAGAAGCAAATGCGTTAATTTTCTACCCCAGCATGCGAGTTAAAAGGTACATATATATATTATGTAACTTATAATATTTATTTTTGTATTTCCCTTACGAAAGTCGGGGTGAGAAAGAAAATGTGGCTGACAAAAACGAATTTCTTCGATAAATCCTCGTAAATATTTTTTGTATATTTTAAAATTTGGCAAAATACAGGAGGCAAATAGTTGGAAGATAATTTGTAATAGAAGTTGTTTTCATAGGAACGCCACCATGCCTATTAATGATGACTAGTTTGAGTTTGTGACCTAGAAAATTTATTCAGAAGCTTTTGGAGGAAAGACTATAGGGACTATTTATTGGTGCTATTAAGCAAAAATAAGGTATTTAAAGGAAATAAAAATTGCTTTTACTTAAATTTTTACGACAGGTAGAGGTGTCACTATGCTATGAAAGTGCAAATTATTAGATAATTAAAATTTAAGTGTGCCACAAGCATTGTTGGAGTTAGAAGTTTTGTTGATTTACACACTGCGAAACATTTAACTGCAGAAAAGTAAGTGGCAAACATTATCACTTGTTTAGACAAACATGCAACATTTTTGCTTTATTTTAAAATCAAATCTTAGATAATAATTCTTTGACATAGGTTAAAATATAGATCTGCCTTTGATTTTGTAACTGCAAGCTATAAGTTATTAGGTGATAATAAATATAGAATCTGTTTCCGTTAAAATAAGTTAAAAAAACATAATGAAATATAATAAACTACCCTGTCGCGTTTAATTCCTAATAAAAATGTGTCCCCTTGAATATTAGATTTTGGCATGGTTCAGCCCTTTATTTTTGGTTGTACTGAGCAGGTTTTCAGGTTACGTTGATTTTATTGCTAATTTAAACTATTCTCTCAGATTTTCTGATCATATTGATCAATTATCATGAAATTGATATATAACACAGGTACAAGTATTGATGTAAAAAAAAGACTTTAAAATCAGTATAAATTTATTCCACCTTTCGTATATTTCCGTTTAGGAATACGAATCTTTTGCTTTCGGCTATTTTGTTTCCATACCGAAAAAGGCTCTTTTTATATGAAATGATATATTGCGACCTCACCCGAGAATGAAAAAATATAAGAACTTTAATATATAAAAATCACTTCAAATATATGTTTTTTATCACAAATGATATACATATATATATATATATATATGGTCAATTCCACCTCAAATCGACAAACTTTTTCCTTTGAAGTCTCAGTTTTGGCTGAAAATTGGTACACTGGTAGGGTCCTTGGGTGCTGATAAAAACCTAAATTTTTTTTGACCGGAAGTGATTTTTGAACGAGATATGAGCAAAAATATTTTTTATTTTTTTGCAAAAAAAAATTTGAGGCAACTTTGCGCGCATGTGTTCTCAAAAGTATTGTAGCTAGAGTCATAATTTTTTTTTTATTTTGAAGATCGTAATAAGGGCTACCTTAGACGCAAAAAATATTAAAAAAAATTTTTTTTAAGTTACCAAAAAATTAAAGTCAAGTTTAGACACAGATAGCTCAAAAAACGTATCTTTGAATATTGAAAAATTTATAAAATATAGCCCTTAATATTGTTAATAAATTTATGATTTAAAAAGTTTGGGACCGGCATGACTTTTTATAAAAATTTAAAAAAATCAATTTTTTGCCCTAATTTTCGGACATATTTATGCCCTTGGCACTATATTAGAATATGCCAATGTGCCAAATTTGACAGTATTCAAAAAGCAGGACATATGGGCAATTATATTAGACCATAATAGTTTGATTTAATTGATTACTACTCTTATTAAATTTACAATGAAAAAGTAAACCTTAAAACCGAAAAGAGTGAAAATTTTGCCTGTTTTCAAAATCGACTTTCTGGTTAACCAGCCAACCTTTTTTTAATATTTAACATTTATTTTATAGATAAAATATCGCTTAAAAACATATAATAGCCCCAGCTTTTTTCATTCGATTTTGACGCTTCTCAATAAAAATACCTAAATTTGCCAAAAAACAGCAAATTTTTAGGTGTCAAAAAACTAACGCAGATTGTATTCGTCTGTGCAAGCTTATTTTTTTATTATTTTTGCATAATTAACTAATAATATTTAGAACCTATATAATCAGTCATATTTTGCCTGTTTAAGTGTTAAAAAAATAGTATATATGTTATGTATAGAAAATCTTAAAAGAACTAGATAGGTAAATTATAAAAAAATGAGATTATTAAATCATTCCATTATTTTTATTAAATTTGTAATTTAATGTATTTGTTAAAACACATTCTTATGTTAAAACTCGTAAGGAACGCATTTAGTTATAAAAAACTTTAGGTCAATCGCCCAAATCCATATGCCCAAAGAATCAAGTAACAGTAATATTTCCTCTTTCTTTAATAGGTTTAGTGCATCTATATTATAAAACTAAAATGTAATGGAGCTAAAATTGTTGGTTTTTAAACTTTATTAAGGTCAGTTAGATATATATGGTGTGCCTTGCTCTAAATAGCCTTTCAAAAACATATTTGGCATTTGTTAAAATTAGTAAAAAAGACTGAATATCTATATTTTGTTTACATCAAATTGGGTCTAATATTTAGTCTTAAAATTCATCATTGAAGCTAATTCTGCCCGTTATAATCATTTAAGGTTGCTTAACCCTAAAATTGACTTCTTTTATGTAATTATAATATCAAACCATATCACTATCTTTCATAAAACAATTGACTTTTTACGTTTATTTTAAGTTTGTTAATAATCATAAAAAAAGAGAATCTGTTGAATCATAATATTCTAAATAGGCCAAATATATTCTATTTTATTTATTTTTGTCAGATTTAACGTTGTTGAGGCTGTTTTATTTAAAAACTATTAAATAATAGAAAAAAATAAATTTTTGCAAATTTTTTAACCTTATTATTTTTTCTAAAATCCTCTTATATTTTTTTTATACAATAAATTTAACAAATTTTTTGAATTTTGCTGAGGATAAATATTGAGAATTATATACATATTCTAATATTGTTCATCAAACTAAAAATAACTAGTAAAAGTTAACAAATATAAGCATACAAATTTTAACTTTTTATTTTTTACACCTTAAAATTTCAAAAAACCTGGCAAACTTTGGTTTTTATTTCATAAAAAGCTATGGGTACGTTAAAAAATGTTGGGGTAAATTTATGTTATATAGTGATGTTTTATGTATAAAATGCAATTTTAATTTTTTAAATTGGTTTTGTTGTGACCCAGAAAGTCTAGAAGATAGGAGTAAAATACTGAAAATTACCAATTTTTTTGTTCCGAAGTTCCCCTTTTCTTTCCAAAATTGACAATAGTTTGAATCAAATTAATAAAACTGTTATAGCCTAACATACTTGCCCCTATGTCTAACTTCTTATATATAAACAAATTTGGCACTTTTAAATATTTTAATAGGAGCAAATTTTTGTCTAAAAATCAAAAAAAAAATTTTTTTTTTAATTTTTTTAAAAAGTCTAGTCGGTCCCATACTTTTGAGTTCACATATTAATAATGAATACTAAGGACTGTATTTCAGCAATTTTTTAAGAAATTCAAAAATACGTTTTTTTTGTTATATCAAACTAAATGTTCTTTACAAAATTGTAAAATTTTAAAAAAATAATTTTAAAATAATAAACACATGAAAGATAGCCCTTATTGTCCTCTTCAAAATAAAAAAAAATTAAGTCTCTAGCTATATTACTTTTTGACTTATAACCTCCCAAAGTTGCATCAAATGTGAAAATTCACCTTGCAATTTTTTTTTCTTTTGCCCCTATCTCCGTCAAAAATCACTACCCTTAGATACTACCTCCATGCAAAATTTCATCCAAATCAAAAGGGGTACCCTTCCCGGATTTGTTGGATTGAGGTGGAATTGACCATATATAATATAATATATAACTAATATATATATATAATTTTTAAGTAAATTAAGCTATTTCATCAACACTTTAGGACACGATAAAAGAGCCAATTGCAGTGAAAATATAACATAAAGTTTTAATTCAAAGGGCTGTTGCATATACACAAATATTATTTGACCTGTTTTTTTTTAAATCTATTTTTTTTAACATTTTTTTTATAATTTCCAATGTTTATAGTTGACTTACAACGCTTTATCAAAAACGGTAAAATTATGAACAGTAAGATGACAGGTTTATAGAGTTTGCTAGCTTATATCTTTTAAAAATTTGTGGACCTATGTTATTTGTTAGTATATATAAATATGACATTATATATAATTTATGTTTTAACTAACAAAGTTGTCATATTAATGAATGTTATTAGGTCGGGGGAAGAGAGAGAGGTAGAAACGTTTTTGTTTGGTTAGAGTTCGCCAGAAAGAATAATTAAAGGGGTGAAAAGTCACACCCAGCTATATAAAATCTATTTAGACGTAAAAATTACTCCATAAACCTTTAAAATAAAGCGTAAATAAAATTAAAACTGTAACAATTAGCCATTGTTTGGAATGGGGGGGGGGGGGGGGGGGTCATAAATATCTTGTTATGAAATTATTTTTTATATTGTTTGTTAGATAAGACTGCTATGTTAGTTTTATTATATAATTGAATTTACTATGGTGGGGTTGCCACGAATTACTCTGCATCATTTCATATTGCGTTGGCTCTATTTATATTATGTGAAAGTAAAAGCATTTTATTAAAATTAAAATATTATTTTATTTTAGAGTGTTATTTCGGCGATGGTAGAATTATATAAATTAAAAGTCAAAAAAAGATTCAATTTCCAATCCAATAAAATGATATTTTGAAAAAATTAAAATAATAAAAACTAACTTCCATTACAAATTTTATATATTATTAAATACCATGATTTATATAATAACATACTATAACATCATAAATATTTTAACAATTCTAAGTTGTTTGCTCAGATCGAAGGTTTACCTTTTATTTTAGAATCATCAATCGGGTTGAAAATCAACGGCTGCCCTAAATTGTTATCTTCTGTGTTCTCTGATATTGATAGATTATAATCTGTATTACAAAAATTAGTAACATATTATGCTGCCTAAAATTAAAATAAAACAATTAAAGATAGTAAAAAAAGGAGGATCATATGTTGTAGGGAATTATGCGATACAGGGAAATAATAGCTTGTGGTTCTATGTGACTAATGAATCACATTTCTTTTTAAAATAAAGTATTTGTTCTATAAAAGATTTTTGAACTCAAAAATCAATTGTTTTTATTGATATTTTGTAGTTCGTTAGATAAAAAAACAATTTGTTTCAAATTTCTGAAATAAAATTAAATAAAAACCATAATTTTATTATTATAACAAAATTTTTCACATACAAAATAGATCATTTTAATTTTAAAGCTTAGCCTAGGTTAAGTAGTACTGGAAAATATTTGGAGGTTTAAACTTATATAAGGCATCGATTCCTTTTTATTCTTATAAAATATTTTGTTTTATGTATTTAAAACAAATTAGATTGTTGCGTATAAAATGTAAATATTATTTTTTTACGCACAGTCATTTTGTGAAAATCAATTGCGTCCGGAAAACTGTTGAAAACAAATCTGTTTACAAACATTTCATACGTAATTTGCAATATTCGCTCATTAATTCTGATGTTAATTATTAAAACTATAGTGAGTTTAAGATTTCAACACTTATTAGGTTACACTATAGCTTCCAAATAATCTATTATAATAACGTGTCGAGAAACCGACTTATGTAGGTTTTACTATTTGGCACAAAATAATTAAAAAATTGTAAAAATATCAAATTGTACTTTTGTTATAAATATTTTATATGTCCAATATAAAATTATTAGATTTTTACTATCTAAAAAACTCTCTATTGAGCTCTAGAATTTATTACGAATTGTGACTATATGGCATTTTAACCTTACGCCAAATTTGCACTCAAAGTTATAAATTTATAAGTTAAAGTGGTATCCAATTATATAAATATTATAAAATTATAAAAAAAATGTGGAGCGTTTAAACACACACTTTCACGTGACAATACTTTTTTTTGCAACATTGTGAATGCAAAAACTAACAGCTCAGATAAAAATAATTTTGTTTAAATTAAAAATAATTGCTTAAAAATAAAAACCAAAAGCTATAATTTACAACAAGGAATTAATATTATCACTCTACACCCTACCATTTAAACCAATCTCTTTTTTTTATATTTGCGAAATTATAAAATCACAGCTAATATTAAAACACAAACGAAATGTAAATCATTAAACAGTTCGACTAAAATTAATGTCAGAAAAAAAAGTGTGTAGAAATATAAATAATTCATCCTATCGCTTTATCACTAGTTTTTCTGCCTTCAATTCTTTAAATCCGCCCTTATTGAGAAAAAGGGCCTTCTTGACCTAATTAACAGATTTGACCTCGAGATACCCTAAAAAAATTTGAAAATCTTTTTTTATGAAGAATATCTTATAACTCTTGTCATCTTAATTAATGAAAAAATTTCTGAGTATATCAAGCTCTTATGCATGATTTTTAGCACCCTAACCTTATATGACCCTAATCAGTCATTGTTGTTTAATATAAGTTTTATAATAGAATATTTTTTTCAATATTTTTTTATACAACTCTTTTTTTGTTTTTTCAACATTTTTTTTTAATTTACAATGTTTATAGCTGATATACTAAATTTAAAAAAATTGTAAACTGATTTAATAACCCTTAAAATGGCAGTACCATTATATTAAAACATAAATTGAATTATAATTTTATAATACTTTTAACATTTCTATCATAGAAATTTGAACTGAAATAAAGGCGTAGATTTAGTTGATAAATAATATATAATATCAATATATATTTAATATTCTGGACAAATTCGAACATAGCTAATATATAAATTTACAAAAAAACCTTTTTGTAAAATAATTGTAAAAAAATAGTGCCTAAGTATGAATAACAAAAGGTAATGAGTTTATAAAATGAGTTTAAAATGGTTAACGATCCAAAATCTGAAAGAAAAATAAACAAACCTATGCATGCATTTTTTTATTACAAAAGAGCAAACTCTTAGAAGATATAAAAAGTAATAAAAATTTGAATTTGATATAAGTTTTTAGGAAGGAAATATTAAAGGGAAACAAATGTTAAAAAATGGTGTATTGGTTAAATTGATACTAAAGCCACTTGTATCCGTAAATTTGTCAGGTGGGGGAGCAAAAAAATTTTAGCAGGGTAAAAAGTTATAAATTTTATATCAAATCATCCAGGTCTATCTAGGAGATGAAAATTAACATGTATGACAGTATATGATAAAAATTTTTATTATCAGGACAGAGTTCAGACACATTAAATGTATACCGATGAATGCTTGGCAAAATATATATAATATTTATAAAGCTTGAGGAATGTTTTTATGTTTTTGAAATAAAAATTAAAAAGAAACATTAAAATACATTTTTTATTGAAACATTAAAATAATTGCTGTTTATAAAAAGCGTTAAAAATTTGAATAACTATAAATAAGGTGGAGATATGTTCAAAAATTATAAGTGAAATTTTTTATTATTAACTTTAAAATTATGTTGTTATTGAACAGTCTGAATATAATAAATTTTTAGCCATTTTTTCTTTTGGCAGCTTAAACAGTCAAAGTATGCTAAGATTTTGGCCACTTGCTATTATAAATTTGATTTTATAACCTTTATGATAAAAAAACTCGTATGTTGCCTTTTTTTAACAAAGGTCCTTAAATGTTACGGGTTTTATCTCGAAACTTCAAGGGTTTAACATTGTTTTATTACACAGCAATTTTTTTAGAAAAATGGGTTAATTGCAAAGATCAAACCTGTTATTTTAGGGATTTTAAAATTCTACAATAAATTTTTAAAAAATAAAAAGATATTTTAAAACAAAGATAAATTAATTTTTCATTGAAAATGTTGTTAAAGACGATATTTAAAAAATGAGGAAAAATGGGGAAATAAATTTCCTGTCGCCTGCAAACTGCTTATCTTTCTACAAAATTTACTAAGTGGCCCTAGATATTAGGGCAGTTTTTTGTGTTCTTTCTGATAGACCCTTTTCAGGTTTTGAAAAAATATAACAGGTGTCTTAAATCGGTGATGCCCTAAAAAACTTTCTTTTGGACGTTTTTTTAAATGCAACTTGCTTGTGAGATTGGGAAATAATAGGACATTTTATTTTTTAAATAATTTTTTTTTATAACATAATCCATTGAAGTACAAATTTACTTAAAAGTCAAATTTCTAACTTTTGTTTTAGTTGGTCTTTATGACTTTGTAATAGCTCATTCAGCGTCTTAAATACATATTTATTTCCCTAAAATTTAACATCGGGTAACTTTTCTGACATACCCAAAAATGGAAAATGTTGACGCCTTAAAAATCCTTAAAATTGTTGGGTTTGTAATTTTTTCAGGGGTTTGATGTTTATTCGATAAATTAAAGTTACCTTTTTCTCAAATTTAATGGATATTTTATAATATCTTTATATTTAACAGGTTGCCTGCCAAATTAATGTTATTTTGGGGGATTTTAAACACTTCCCCCTTCCTTCTTTCTGAGGTTTATGTTAACAGATCCTTTGCTGTCATGGTTTAAAAAATTATTTTTCCAGTTATTACTTTTTTTTGGTAAGGAGGTGGAAAAATTTGCTCGTTTGATCCCAAAGCTAGCCTATAAATAAACTGGCATTGGGATCATCAAATACACCAGTAATTTTTGAGAAAAACAGATTGATCAGTGCGTAAATGAAGTAAAGGTATTTTGATATGGAATTAAATTAACCGCACTGATGTCCGTATTTCACTAAAAATTCACCGGTGCATTTCACTAAAAATTCACCGGTGCATGCAGGGTTAGGAGTACCTGCTAAATAATCACCTCCTCACAGCCTCTTCTTTATTGAGGCCGCCGTACCCGTTAGGGCTTTGGCACTTTTATCACGAACGTTAACGGGGCAATGGAAGGTAGAGCCTATCTAACCATTTAAATTTAGGGTCAAAAAAAACTTTTTTTTACCATCTTTTTTCTTTTAAACAAAACTGATTTTGTACCTTTCTATAATCCAACAAAAAATCCGATGTAAAAAATAGGAATCAACGTTATCGTTTTGTAGGTACCCTTTTAGCTTATAGGTAAAAAGTTTTAACTGCTGAATAAAAATTTTTTACACATAAATGCGCGGTACCCTTTCACCATGCGGAATATATGTTTTTTCTTAATTTAATTTAACCAAGTCAAAGAATTTTCCTATTTTATGTCTATTTCATTCTTGAGTTTGGACCGCGTTATCTTTTGTATTGCCTTTTTTGTTCCCGCTACTCTTAATTAACGATAGCCAGTCTTTCTACAGTGTGATGTTAATGTCTCTTTATAAGGCTTAAGGTGAAATTCAGTCCCCTTGCATTTTTTTTAATAACGTCATTTTAAAAGCATTTACATTTGTTCTAAACAATGTTAATATTTTGCAATTTTTTGAAGGTGTCATCAATTTTTGATTTTACGCTCTTCACTAAATAATTCTAGAGATTTTTTTTACTTAAATGCATGTCGTCCTAAATTCTAAACAATTTTCCTTTTTCTGCCCAAAATTTGTATAAATATCCCCTGTATCGTATTTATATATCCTATAATTCAATACTCAATTCTCATTTTTAACCCAAGATGAAATTTGTTCAAACAGAAAAAGTTAAATTATTGCCGACAACTACTCAGAATTTCAGTTTAAAGTTCAACTGCATCTTATGGTTCGGTAAGGCCATGCCCGATATTTGGTTTCTATTTATAGTCCGGCCAAAATTCCGGCTTGGCCTTAAATTTTTTTCATATCAGGCCTGCGGTGCTTTTTTTGGGCTTCAAGTCGACTTTAATATCTAATTGACCCCTTACTTGTTTCACGACCATAAATAGGGCGACAAATTTATAATTTGTTTTAAGTATTTTAAACCGGGCTGTGTTATATGTTTGGTCGTTGTGGGGGTCCGCTCAGTTAATTTAATTTTCGGCCCTTAATGGCTTTTCCCCGACTTTTATTGTTATATTCTAGCTCAGGTTTTGAACATAGGGCCACAATTTTATAATTTCTACGAAAAGTTATTGAGGGTATGAAAGCCGATAAAAAGGCCTGTACAAATGAAACAGTGAATGTGTTATATAATGGCCCATTTACCGGGCGGGTAATATATTCTTAATTGTAGAAAATCTTGACTAGGGATATAGGAAGCGCTCTAAAAGCAAACCCAATACAATTTTTCCTTTATTTCAACCCGTTAATCTTTATCCTTCTTTTTTTTGGTATATCAATTTGAGTTTGGACCTTAAACTAATTATTAACCAAACAAAAATTTTTGTTTTTATCACTCGTACTTTTACACAAAATGAGAATTCATAATTTTGGTCGTTTTTGGACATACAAGCCTTACAAAATTTTTTTAAGAAAAATTTTTTTTTATTCAATTAAACTTTTTTTAATTTAATTAAACTAAAAAAATTTTTTTATTAATTTTATTTTTTTAACATTAGTCACACCTTAATGTTAATCAAATGCGTTTAATTTTTTTTCCTCCAAAACTTATATGACTGGCCGCAGCCTTTCAAACACCTGGTTAATTTTTAAGCCCCCAATAGCCCATGTAAGATTTATTGGTATGGGTAAATAATTTCAATGTTTTTTAAGTACCTAAGTACTCATAGGGCCACTTATTTAGTTCGTTTTTGACATTTAAATTTATAGAATAAAACTAAATATTAAAGTTATGATTGACTTAAAATAAATAATATATACGTTAAAGTTTTACCACTATGTCCTACATAATTTTATTTTATCCCCTCAAACTCAAAAACGGCTCATAGTTTTTTTTTCGTACAAAGCTATTTACAATATTAATTGTCGGCTGCTTCTTTAACAAGAAAAAAATGTTTGTCATATATTTGATAAAATAATATTTTTCATATTCGCAACAACTTAAATTAAAATTAAACTTCTAATAATATTTTTAATAAAGGCCAATAATATATCGTGCCGTATTTAAGCTTGGACGCAAAATATTTCATATTATGAGAATGCTGATGTAAGAGCTTTATATACTAAAAAATAATATTTCTCATTTGAGAGAAATACAATACTAGGGATATAAAATAGAAAAAAATTCTTGAGTGTTTTTTAGAGTATTCTCAAAGTTGTAAAATCACTTTCAATTCGGTGAAAAAGACTTTCTTTTTGATATGGGCGGATTTAAGAAGGGCGTAAGAAACTACTAAGATTAATATATATAAAAAAAGGCCATCATGGGGATATATGCTTTTATTTCATAAACTATTTTTTCTGACACTGTTATTTGTTGACCTGGGTTAAATCAACATAATATACGTCGCTTTAGACTTATATTAAATAATTAAACTTTATTAGACCATGTTCAATCTTTTCCTCATTTTCACCAGATATCCTTTGTCTAAAGATAAATATTTATACTAATGATATTCCAAAAATGACACTTTCTGCAACCTTAAGATTTGATTTTTTTTAACAATGTTTTCTTCATTAGGGGTTGAAAATTATTTTATTTCTGTCATTAAAATTTTTTGAGCTACTTTTAGAAAGTTTTTTAGGCATGCTGATTTTTTTAGGGTAATTATTTTTATGATCCTCCTGTGTTTGTTCTAAATGTAACTGTAACGAGTTGAGAAAAAAAATCAATAATCGAATTTTAAACAATGACCAATTAAAATGACATGTTTATGTAGTATATATATTAATTTGCATAAACTAATTTAATTGTCTTTCAAATGGTGTTAAGTCGTTGATATGTCACATTAACTAATTCAGCATAGTTTTGGTCCATTAAAAGTATTTTCCTATTCCTCATATTCACTGAAATATAGGCTGAGAATACAAAAAATGGACTTCAGTGCGGTGAACTAACTCACTATAACATCTAACGGATCGCCAAGGTAGTCTTGTTAAATTAAGTCATCGGAAATTCCAAAGCTGGTTTAAATTTATGTATTATTTATCTCACGTTATCAAATATAATATAGGTTTAAGTAACATTGTTCCATCCTTAAGCCCACTATATAAATTCTTTATAAATTGTCTAATATGCTTTATATTGTTAAATGCTGTGCTATATGTTAGAAGCATATAATGACGTATGTTGTCACGACCCCTACTTATAAATGACATCGATTTTTTGGATCTTAAATTAAATTTCACTTATTCAATTTTTTTTAAATTTCTAAGCGTAGTTTCATTAATTGAATTAAAAATTGTATGAAATAATGTCACTGTGATTTTTGCAGTTAACTTCTCCCTGGTATACAAAATATTGTTAAAAAATTAATATTTCACTTTCCTAAATATTGACTAACACTTATACCCATAATCTTTTAATTTCGAAGCTTTAGCTGTGTTTAAATACCTCTGATAATTATTAATATAATGAGACAGGAGGTGTCTCATAGTTCACAATTCTTTACAGTCTTACTCATTTTTTAAAACAAGGGAGTTTGCCATTAAATAATATTTATTCATTTTAATTACAAGCAGGTCTTTTCTCTTTTACCTATTTTTCGGTTGACCCTCCTTAGTGCAAATGACTTCCTCAATTTGATTATAGACCTGTCGTTGGGATATTAGAGCTGTTACACTCTGGAATTGAAAGACTTCCTAAAATTCGATAATACTCTGGTTTTCTGCTTTAACAAGATATATTTTTTATTTCATATCTTTATAATGCATCCCAAAAGGCTATTAATCCCTTCTTTCATCAAAAATGACTTATATTAGTTAGCAATTAATAAGCACGCAGATTTAAAATATAAGTCTCGAACAAACTGTAGTATACGCGTTTCTCACCCTAGCATTCACGTATAAATATAATAGTTAGGATGCCCGTGTGTCCGAGTTAAAGACTTAAATATTATATCTGAGCCAATACTAATTGTATGAGTTATAAAAAATTTTAACCCGAATGCTACAGAAGGCATCTATAATTTTAATGTCTTAATGCTATGAACTTTATTTTTCTATTATTTTAAAGATATTATAAACTAATATATTTGCGTAAATAAGACATTTTAATTTTAAAATTAAATTACACATTTTGGACAAATCAACTATCTTTCAACCATCTATCAACATACATACAGCTGACAATTCCTGCAAAGACCCAGAATCAAAGTTCAACACAAATTCATCCTGGGTTAGGCCACATTGGCCTAACCCACACAACTATAAATCTAACTCAATGTAATATCAATTCACCATATATATATTATTTACATTTTAGAAAATATAATTTTAACAATGATGCATTCGGCAAAACTAGAATTTAATTTGACAATATAATTGTATGGGCTTCCAACAATATAATTATTGCATAACTGGGAATTACCTAATATTTTAAACATCTCTTGCAACTTTTTTATTGACAATATGAAGTTTATTATACAATTCTTATAACCATGAATGTTTTAGATATTGCTACTACCTAGATTTTTAAGCATTGCATATTATTTTATTTTAAAAGGTAGTTTAAGATTAATCCTTTAATCATCGACATGCCTAATTAATTATGTTTTAAACATGACAGGGCATAAATTGTTAAGCAGTGCATATTTATTATTGGAAAGGGTAACTTTGGGATTAAACAATCCTTTACCCATTAATGTTATATGCCTCAGGACATAAATTAAGCATGACATTGTTATTCTATTAAGTAGAAAAGGTATTTTATGTTGGAAAATAGGTTTAAGGTTGAAAGACATAAATTTTTAGGCTCAATAGCTGTTTATAGATATGCAAGATACATAGTTGTTCTTATAAGAAATAAATATTTAGGTATTTCAATAGCTTTTCATCTTCCCAGTGAAAAATATATCATAGATTTCCTACTAGGTAAAAAAAAATATAAAAAAAAGATTCACTAATATAAGAATAATATGATAGCGGAGTTACAAAACTGGTTTTTGTGAGTGTTATAAGGTCACCGCGTAAAACCCATATAACATCTAATGGCTAAAAAAAGATTTGCACGAATACCTGCTTAGTACAGGATATAAAAGATTAGTTGGTCCTATTATAATTTTAAAACTTATTAGAAATTTACAAATGGCGCTTATCTTCTTATTATCGTTATATATTTATACTTAGCACAACCACCTTATTAAATTATAACACTAATTATAATCCTTACCAAATGTAATTCCAAACAAATGATTTCATATTATCAAATAGATTTTATCACTTAATTTTGTAAAGTTTATATTAACTTAACCCTCTTTAATTAGTTGGATTTTAAATCATTAGCACCCTATTGGTGCACCCAAACAAATTTTGACAAAAAATAAAATATTTTTCTTTGGGGATAGGTGTGTAAATAAGACATATTTTTAAATTAAATTACATTTGGACAAATCAACTATCTTTCAACCATTTATCAACATACATACAGCTGACAATTCCTGCAAGGACCCAGAATCAAAGTTCAACACAAATTCATCCTAAGTTAGGTCTGGCCTAACCCACACAACTATAAATCTAACTCAATGTAATATTAATTCACCATATATATATTATGGTCAGGGCTATTAAAATTTCCAACGTTCCTTTCCCTTTCCGTACAAAGGAATTCCTTCCTAATTTCCTATAGTACGGAGCTCGGAAGGAACTCCGATTTTTCTTTAATGACTCCGGGAACGTTCCCGGAAACCTTAAAATGCATGTTATTAAAGCAAATTTACCTACTATCTAGCATATGGTATTAACTTAAAAAACTAAGCTACTATTGTTAGATCTCAAGCCCCATTTGATGACGCAGTGTGACCCAGATTTGACTTTAAACTCTCTAAGCGTATTTTTCGAGGGCCTACCGCCAAGTATTTTATTAAATAGTGTACTTTTGTTATTACTAAAAAAGCCCCTCTTTTAAACTTAAACCTAGACTTTTTGGACTAAGAACCAAGATCATCACCACTATGCTACAAACCAACTTTTATAAATTCAAATAAATTTCTATTTATAATAAAATTGTTATAGTTTTACAATTATGAATTTGTAATGATGTCAAAAAATAGTTTTGTGTTGGCTTAATATTTACTATGAACTTAGAGTAAAGTGAAGCTATTTACTCTTCTAGTACTTTACCCTTTATTGTGTAATGTAAGTGAGATTGAATATTTTTTGTTTATTAACATTAGTTTTCTTCCCCTTCCCGGCTAGCTTATTCGGAAAGGTTTCCGGGAAAGTAAAACGGGAACGTTCCCGGGAATGGAATTCCGAACTCTCATTCCCGGTTTTTAGCCATGGGAATATATAACAGCCCTGATTATGATGTATCAATGTTATTGATCAAATCGTGTGTTTAGGGGTAGTAGAAATTTTTAAAAAAGAAAATTGGAAATAAAATTTTTTTGACTATTATTTACCATAACTAATTTTAAATGCTTAATTTGCAAAACTTATAGAAAATAATGCCTAAAAAATAAATTTTAATTTTTTGTATAAATTTACATAGAGGCATTTTCGTGGTTGATAATAGTGAAATTAAAAGTGTGCGGCCCATAACCAAAAGAATTTATAAATTCTAAACATTTTGTTACAATCATAATTTAATTAACTAATTTTGTTTATTATATATCAAAAAGTAGCCACAAAACTTTGCCTCAAATATATAATTTTAGGTTTTAAGATGCTAGGGTCCTTATGAATTCCACAGTGCTAATCGCGAGTTAAAGATAATTTAAGCAACAATTATATTTTGAGATCTCATAAAATAACTTTAGAGACCAGACCAATGTTTGAATTTAATATGCATATAGTTTTTCTAAGCTTTAACATTAACCCGCGAATGCTAGGGTGGAAAAGTGAAGCGAAGTTTCGTAAAGATCATAATTTCAAACTTCCATAACTTCAATTTAAAGGTATGGATATTTTTTTATTTTGAAAAATACGCGCTCTTTAATTATAAACTAATATAAGAAATTATCATTCTATATGACAAATTTTACTTAACCCAAAGTAAAAAAAGATCTAAAATATTGAATTTTTTTTATGTTTATTTATATTTAAATCATGCAAAAAAACTAAATGTTTGAATATTAATAATTAAATTGGTGTTTTCAAGTGTTGTAATTTCAAAGAAGATTAAAAAAAAATATTATAAAAGTAACAAATATTTTTATTTGTTATTGCCATTAATGCTATATATTTTATAAAAAAATAACTTCTCCATTATTATGCCATACGAGCATTATATATGAAGAAGATCACTAGTGGAAAAAAAATTTGAAAAAAAAAATTGAACGCGTTTAATTGTGGATAGTGTAAAAAAACTTAAAAACTTCAAAAAAATTTTGTTAGACATATTCTAAAACAATCAAAAACATTTATTTTTTTAGAATATTTGCAGCTAAAATTTTATTAAAATAAATTTCTAATTTTTGATTGTAGCCGCCGCCAAATATGTAAAACTATTGAGTAAATACCTAGAAAATAAATTACAATTTTTAAAATAAATATTGAGACAATATCATGATTTTTTACATTAAATACAGTGTAGGTCTATAAGGATCCAAATATAATTTAACAAAATTTATATACATATGGCGCTTTCACACTCATTTCATTTTTTGAAATTTTAAAATTATTAAAAATTATTACCTTTTGACATTGCATTTATACAAAAATTCACCAATCTTGTCATTAGCATTTAAATAATTTTTTGAAAAAATAAATTCCAAAAAATTTAGAAAAAACAGTTTTCAAAAAATTTTGAAAAAAAAAAATTAAGATTTTATGTTTTTTGTTTTTGTATAAAAAAAATAATTGTCTAACGCGCCCTTAGAACCTAAAATACATATTTTGTATATTAGATATTAAGTCATATAATTATGGCTTGCAATATATAGCATTTTTGAAGGTAATCAAAATACAAGATATGCTGGGACCCATATAAGCCCCTCAGTGTTAATCGCGGTTTAAAAATTTTACCTTGGCTTAAATTTTCTAGCTTCAACTTCCTAAACTAACATATTTAAAATTTAATAGGTGCAACATTAGTAGAAATTTAAGATATGTGCATTTTTGCGCGATATAGCAAGTTTTAGCTTATTTAGCGTAATCTTAATATTGTGTCAGGCACGATTCTAGACCCATATTTGGGGGGGGGGGAGGGGAGGCAAAATTTTTGATTTCCCATCCCCCCCCCCCCCCCCCCCCCCCCCCCCCCCCCCACATAAAAATTTTACTTGCTTTCCCAAAAATACGTAAAAATTTTATTTTTTCACTTTCACCCCCATAAAATTAAATTTACACCCCCAAATTTAAAAATTATTATTTTAAAAATATTTATTATTTTTAAAAAGTGTATTTATATCAACTTTTCTCATCCGCTAAAAAACACAAAAATTTTATTTCGGTTGTTATTTAGGTAAAAAAATGATGTTACAGAAAAATGTATATTTGTGAAAGCAATTCATAAATTTGATGCCAGAGAAATTTCCTCACTTTTTATCAATCTTTTGTTAAAATATAATCTAAACCCAAAGAACCTAATCGCACAATGCTACGATGGGGCGAACGTAATGTCCGGTGGTGTTCAAGTATTTTCAACATGATTCAATCAAGGAAGTAGTGGATGCTGGACATCCCGGCTGTTGCCTTATCGGTGGTGTTTTCACTACGACGCTATTGTTTAAATAAAAATTACACAAAAATATTAAATACTCTTTTAAAATGAGAAATAAAAAAGTTTTATATTCTTAGGTCACAGGGCCGATGCGTCGGTTTTTGACCATATATATAATCATCAATTTATTTTTATATTTATCATATTAAAAATTTCACTTATTAAAAATTATTAATAATCAATTAAAATGCAACATTTATATTTCTAAAAATTTTATTGTTTTTTTGAAATTAAACAATTATAAAATACAAATACATTTACAGTATTTAAAAACTGTTTTGATGTATGTAAAACTAAAATGAAAAAAAATTTATTTATACAAAAAAAAACTAAACCTCCATATTTTTTTGATTTATTAATTTTTAATTACAAGTATGAGCATAATTTAGATCTTTATTAATTTATTTATTGATTCTTTTAATAATAAATTTTTTACCGATATAACTTAATTAGAATCTTTTTTATATAAATCTGATTAACCTTTTTTTTGATTATAAATAAATTATAGTCGCTTTTACAAATAAGTAATATTTGTAAAAGTTCTTGTTTAAAAAAATTGACGTAGCAAAAAATTTTAATAAAAAATAACTTAATAATTAAATGTGTTACTATAGATTTTTTTGAATTTTGATATGACTTAAAATGCCCCTATATTATTTAACCATTTTCTATTAGTTTTATTTGGCTCTTCAACATTGAGTTGTGAGGTTACATATTCCATAATAAAAAATGTGAACATGGATTTAATTGGTGTACAAATATAATTTTTGCCGTGACCGAAGGCCACAGCTAATTCTGCTGCCAAAAAGGCAAAAAAAAATTTTTGTCTACCCTCCCTCTCTCTACGAGTTTTTTGCCACCCCCTTTTTATCTCCCCCATCCCCCCAAAAAAAATTGGAAAAGAAATCGGACCTTGTGTTAAATATTGATTATATTAAATTTATACCATGTGTTTAATAATAATTTTTTTTATAGTGTTTAAAAAAAGCAACAAAAATTAAACCCATGTGACATCTTGCTGCACTTATTTTTTATATTTAAAACATTTATTTTTTCTAAACAACCGCCCACCTTATTAAATTGTTTTTGCATATTGTATTATTGTTAAAAAAATCCCAATTAATTAAAGGTAAAAATAATGTGTTATTTTAATTGAAGAATAAGATTTATTTATATAATTTGTTTGACTGATGATTTTTGTTCTCGGTCATAATTATAGCTGTGTTCATGTATCCTCTCATCATAATATGAAATTTATACTCTTATTTCACCGTTTACACCTCCGTCAAACTTATATCAGCTTCAAACACTTTCACAATTCAAGTAAATCAAAATGAATTTTGATGGCGGTGTTTAAAATATAATGTGTAAAGGTGTGTTTCCGTTATTTTAAATTTTGTCTTTTTCGAAAATTGAAAACAAATTCATTAATATGTTTAATTAATTACAAAGTACGTTTATGTTTTTGCCATTGATTTTATATAAATTATTTCTTTTCTTTTTTATATTTATTTATTATTGAGCTCTATAACCTTTTTTATACAAGATGCCTTGTGCAGAATTGTTCCATTCAATCTTTCTGATATTGGGGAGGGTATACGTGAGGTAGTTATCAAGGAATGGTAAGTTTTTTGATATTTGTAGTATTTAACTTGAGCGTTAATTATTAACTTTTTTAAAAATTAGATACACACTATATATATAGAATTTTTAATTATTTCAAAATGGTATCTTATATCAATTTTTTGATGTGTTTTATTTTTTCTTCTGTTAATATTAAACATTATTAATTGTAGTTAACCAATATTGCTATAACTTAAATATTATTTTTATATATTTTATTAGGTACATTAAGGAAAATGATACCATAAAGCAATTTGATCCAGTTTGTGAAGTTCAAAGTGATAAGGCTAGTGTCACTATTAGCTCAAGGTTGTTTTTGAAATTTAATTAAAAAAGTTGCAATTGAATTTTACTAAGAAAAATAACTTTTTTTATTAACCAGGCAATAACAAATAGGAAGATTTATTAAAAATTTTATGTATTTTTTAGACAGAATTAGCTCTTTATTTTTTTAATATTTGCTTAATTAAAAGTGTGTCAACAAAATATTTTTTTTATTTAAGAATGTTTTAAAATTGAGCTGTGATACTAGACAATGGGGGTTTGTTTGATGTATAGCACTCAAAAACACTTTTCATGTTTGTTGTTATTATACTATACCATGACTATACTAGGACTAGTTTTAATTTTTTGATGTTTCAATTGCTAATAAACAATTTTTATAAATATTTTTATTATATAATTTTTAATTATAACCTCAGGTATGATGGAATAGTCAAAAAGCTCCATTCGAATGTAGATGAAGTGGTGAAGGTAGGGAACCCACTCATTGATATTGAATTGGATGACGAAGCAGACGATAATATGGAAAAGCAGACACAAAATTTAAAAAATTCTTTTAAAGATGAAAAAGGTAAAACTGTACAGGCTTATATGCCCTGGATTCTTCATTTTTCACACTGACAATAATTACTTTATTTATAATTCTTTATACCTCTAAATTTTAAATTGGTGTAATAAATATACTTAAATCATTAACATCGAGATTATTCCTTTCTTGTGAATACAAATTTTGTACAAATTAAATTTTTTATTAGAAAAGCTCTACTCTAACTCTAAACGACAGCAAAATGATGATAAACACGGAACAGCCGTGATCAGTAATGAGAACATTAAAATGTTACCTATGGTCAGAAAATTGGCTAAAGATTTGGGTGTAATATATTTTTTTGTCTTTTTCTTAATTATGTATATAATTGCATTTGATTGTTATTAATTTGAAAAAATTATAATACTGCGGGCTAATAAATGCAGGTCAGCAAATTTTGTGATTGTCGAAAATTACTTAATTTGCTGCTGTCTGCCTTATTTTCTATATGTTGGCATCAGGCCTGGGAAAACCAGAGCTGGGAAAAAACCCATTTTTCGACTAAACTCAAATTTTTGTTTTTCAAAAATTTCATGACAGATTAAAAAAATCAATTATTAATAAATACAGAATATAAGGAGAAAATCTTAAATTTTATAAATATTTTTTTGATTAAAGCTAAAACCGTTTATTTTTCCCAAATTTCGAAAAATAAAAAAATGAGTTTGACCCAAAAATGGGCATTTTCCCAGCTCTGGGGAAAACAATGAGCCAAAAAACTTTGGCTCATTTTTTCCCCTAAAACATAAAAAAAGAAAGGGGGGCAAATATAAAGGGCCAAAATAAGAATTCAAAAAAAGCCCTTACTAAGAAAAGGGGCAAAAAAAACCCACAAAAAGTGACACTTAAAAAGAGCCCCAAAAAACCCATTTTATGTTTTCTATAATAATTTCAAAAAATTTTGATGGGTGGGTTATTTTTTCTTAAAGCTCCTAGGAGTTTTTTTTAAGAAAAGGGGCTTTTTTTAAACATGCCCCTTATCTCTAAGCAAGAAAAGGGGCTTTTCTTTTGCCATGCCCACGAGTTTGTGGGCATTTGGAAAAAAAAACCCAAAAACTTGTTTAAAAAAAAGCCCATTTAGTTTTTTTTCCCAGCCCTGGTTAGCATATCTGTTAACTAAATTAAGACATATCTCATACCCTAATAAGATTTTTTTATTATATTGAATATTTAATTTTTTTAAAATAGAAGTAATAAGTCTTTTAGATTTTTACCCATATTTTAAACCTGTTGGAAACTTTAATCGCTAAATTTTTTAATATACATTTTTATTTTATATTTATTCAAAAAGGAGGTTAAATTTTAGGTAGAAATTTTTGATATTCTTTGGTTTTGGTATACTTATGTTTTATAATTTATAATAAGCAGACTTACAAAATATCTATTTCCAAAATATATTCATAAATATGCAATTTAGTGTTATTTATCTGTTTAGTTATTATTCATATTTTTTTAACCTGTAGTGGGCTTAAGAATTCTTTCTTTCTTCATTTTTATAAAATGGTTTTAAAATATTTTAGTGAAAAATTTACGTTAAATATGCTACATATTTTTACAAAATATAGGCTAAGTTATTATTTCAAATTATAGTCAAAGCTTTTGTTATATTTGTTATATATGGTTTTAGCCTGCTCCTTAAATCGTTATAATTCGCACCGTTTTTGGAATATAAAAAATATTTTATGTTTGTTCTAATAGTTTAAATTATTAATTTTCAAAGTTATTAAAATAAAAAATTGTTTGATTTGATTTGTTAGATTTTTATTTGTTAATTGATATTTGAGTTACAAAAATTATGCTCAGTCTTTTAGTGGTTTTTAGTTTTTTCTTGGTCGATAGACATTTTGTATTTTTTTAGCCTTTTGAATTTTTTCGCAATGACTGCCTATGTTTCTTAATATCTGTTTTATAGGTTATTTTGCTGTTTTTTATAATCTTTTTATTTTCAGATTAAGCCTGAGAACCTATATGGTCAGGGGTCGGGCAAAGATGGGAGAATAACGGAGGCGGACGTATACCAATACAAAGCCCAATCGGAAAATGGTTGGTTAAAAACATTTTAGCGAATTATCATAAATGCTATTAAAAAAAATTAATTTTTATCAAATTTGGGTTATTTTAATAATATTCATTATTATGAGTTATTTTAGCGTTCTCTGGCTTTATACATATAGCAAAAGTTAAACACCATAATACATTTAATTATTTTGGCAAAACTTATACTTGGTTTTTTAAGAAAAATTTTCTATAAATAACATTGTGGATCAAAATAGAGCATTATTTTTAAAGGGTTTTACTTAATTTTTATAAATAAAATAACACTGGAAAATAAATTAGTGAAATATAAAAATAGCAATATGCTGAAGAAATGAATCTGTGAGACATTATTAATTTAATTACCAGGATTGTAAGCGGGGTAGTTATTGGATGTTATTATATTTAACTTTTTTTTTAAAGTTTTTTAAGAAATTCTCTTATAATATTTTATAATATATAGATCTTCATGCATCATTATATTTTAATTCAATTTAGAATGTTCTTCAAAATCTAATGCGATAGGGCCAATTTCAAAACATGTCCTTGATCGTATAGAAAAAATAAAAGGTATAATCATGTATCTTTGTTTTATTACTTATTATTTTTAAATTATGTTGGTCATTTAAATTATGCCAAATGATGTAAATCAGATCCTTCTACAAATTACAACACTAAAACTAAAATATTTTTGCCTCTTGAGATTTTCTAAAATAATTTATTTTTTGGTAATTATTACTTAAAAAAATAGTAATAAGCAATATTTTTGGTAAAATACCATTTTTAGTTTATTTACTAATGCAAATTGTGCCAAATCAACAATGACCAAATATTTTTTAAATGTTTATACGACAAAAATCATGCACAATAAACACAGATCAACAAATTTTTTAGAGTTATGCAATCCTGCCATCTTTGGAATTTTAAAATTCGTTTACCTTTTCTTCTAATCAAATACTAAGTCACCTATAATTATTACAAATAAAAATTGTTAAAAAGAAATTCAATTTTTTTTGCATAAACACAACAGCTAGTTTAATTCAAACTCCAATATTTTTAAAAACCGATATGTCGCAATGAAGTTCGACATATTTGTATTATCTGAATGCCGATGTAAGAGCTTGCTGCACCATGAGATGATATTTTATGAGCAAAAGATTCTGGGATCTTTTTAAGGGTATTTTCGAGATTGCAAAATCTGTTTTTTTGCCAAAAAGCCTTTTTTTCGATATAGATGATTGTAAGGAGCCTAGGGCGGAAAAAAATACGAAAACAAAAAATGTATATGAGGGCCATCGTAGGTATGCACGCTTTACTGTTTTCATAAACTTGTTGACCTATGTAATATGTAATACGTTATCCTGCGTATTATACAAAAAATAAGTAGAGCCAAAAATTAGCTCTATCACTTTAAACGCATGCCTAAATTTAAAAAGTAATTTGTATCATCAACATACATTCACAGGTGCTCGTAAAGCCATGATAACTTCCATGAATAAAACTCTGGCCATACCGCAATTTATGCTCACCGAATTGGTTGAAGCAACCGCCTTACTCGAATTTAAGGAAAGGGCTAATAGGTTTTTGCAAGACCAAAAAAGTACAAATTTTAATCATTATAATTTTGATATTTGTGTTTATTTATATTGTTTTTAAATTAAGGGTTTATATTAATTGATTTTTTTGTTATAAGTATCATTGATTATTTTTTTACAAAAATTTAATTTGTCTTTTATTATCAAAACATTTTTGACTTTACAGTTTGACCCCTTTTTTAGACACGTTGGTTTATGGGACAAACTTTTAATTTTACGAATTTATACCTTTTTTTTTAAATTGTATTTTAAAAAATTTTGGAGCTTGTATAATTAAAATTTTTTGCATATTTTAAATGAAACTTTAACGTTACAGTTTAACCTTCATATGTTCGAGATTGCAAAATTTATTAAGTTTTTCAAAATTGGCCTTTTTTTTTGAGATGAGTTTAGAAAACGCGATGATGATTCTAAAAATGAAAAAAAAACATTAGTAATATGGTCATCATGGATTTTGCAACTTTCAATTGTGTAGACATAAACAGAAAATTTTTTGCAGAAGATTTTTTTGCTGTATCTTAGTAGAGCTTTAAAATTTCTTATGTATGCTTGACAAGAAATTGAGATATTAAGCATCTATTAATTTTGTATAATTCCTTTTTACGTTAACTGTTTAGCTTTATTTTTATTTGCTAACATATTTTTCTTTTCCTACGCGTTTTATTTAGATAATCAAAGAAAGATCAACGAAATTAACTCACATAATTTCGAAAGTCCAGTCAAAATAACCTTAATGCCTTTGCTAATAAAGGTTTTTAATTGTCATTTTAAAAGGTCGATTTTTTAGAAGTCTATATTATGTAATTAAACCATTGAGTTGAAGGGAATAATCAACCTTGAATATCCGAGCAAGTTTTTTTTAGATTTAATTAACATATCTATTGGACGATGTTTACAGATATAATTCATTATTGCCTATGAAAATATATTAATATTGTATAAAACTGGGTTGACGTGATATTTAATTTATTGTTTAATGTTTTTATTAGAAAAAAACCTTCAATTAGTAAAAATTAATTTTTTTTATTAACACATGTTTTGTTTAAATTTTATCCCTTATATCTTAATAGCTTAATTTTACTTGTTCATAACGTCAGTTCATGTTGCTCATTTGATCCCGCCATTAAACGGAGGAAGCCTAGTATTCTATGCCGCATCTAGTCGGGCTTTTTTTATACATCGTGCACATATATAATTACTATTACCTTGCTCGGTGATAAATAAAGGCAGCGAACTCTAAACGATGTACACTAAATGAGAATAATCCTTATGTCACTGGCGTGCAAGCAATTCTTACTATTTAACCTGGCGGCAATTTTGATTCGCACGGTACGAAGTCAAATCCCTAATGGGTGTTTGATTGGGCAAAACTCAATCTTTTTTTGTTAAGCATTTATATAAATTTCTGAAGTTACTTTATTTTTATCAATGACGATGTTTTAGACGGCTTCCATAGCTCTGCATAGCTTTCCGATCCTCAACAGTCGATTCAATGAAGCGACCGAAAGTCTGCAGTATCAAGTAGCTAACATTAATTTATCATAACTTGAAACACTTAGTTCGTATTAATGTATTTCTGACTTTCAAGCAAGCTCAAACATGACTTCATATCAAGAATATTTTTAATGTAACATATCATCTTGCATACAACAAATTTTTAAGAATATTTTATATTTATATACCATTAAGATTTTTACAACATATAAAAAATTAGAATACTCACGTTAGATCTGTTGAGCTACCTAATAATTAGGCGAAATATTTATCTGAGGCCTAGCACTTCTTTGGTAATATCCAACTGTAATTGATATTATTCTCTGTATAGAATAAAATAAAGACGTCAACCCCGAGAGAGAAAAGATTTTTAAATTTGATAATTTTCATTTTTTGTATGGTTACGCCTGAGCCTTGTCTTATGTTAACAGCTTAGGTTAAAATCTAGTCCCGAATTTTATATAAATACGGGACGATTTAAAAAATCCCTCTCCAGATAAAAAAGACAACCTTGGGGTTAACCGTCAGAAAAACGGTTTTTGAAAACTTAAATTTCTATAATCAAAAACTTTTCTTCTACCAAAAATAAAAATTATTTTTTTTATTTATACCTTGATATAAATTTATTAAAGGAAATCTTTTTATTTTAGGTCATATTATCGCATGTAAAATAAAACTAATTTACATCGATTAGAATAATTCAGTTTAGTAAAGGTAATTTAAATAGGTTTATCGGTTTTTTCATGCTAACATCAATTTGATTTAAATTTTTATTAAAACATGATTCCTAAAAAGGTAAACATTTTAAGTTTTAATATAACAATAAATATTATTACGAGTTTATACATAGGCAATTGGCTATTATCCTAAGTTTGCAAATAATCCACTCTTTTATATGCCTTTCAGCGCATTATTAAAATATTGCAAATTAAAGGACCGAGCCTGTTAACTCAAATCTTGCCCGATTAAAGGCCCCTTAGCCCGGTATTATTATTTTAGTGTAACGTCTCTTATTTAACTTGCTGTTATATACCTTGCTTGAATTACAACGTCCTTGCTTAAATTAGTGTGAAAAAATAAAATGTAATTAATTGAAATCTCTTTTCCTCTCTTAACGCTCCTTCTAAAAAACTGTCATTAATTCTCGTAATTACCCATAAAATCATGACTTACATTTATAAGAAGTTTATCATAATTTAGACTTACTAACTAATCACAGGCTTCGCACAACATAGGAATAGCCATTGACACCCAAACTTCCGACCTCGGGCTTGTGGTACCCAACATCAAGGGAGTTCAGGATTTATCTCTCATCAAAATTGCAAAAGTGTTGGAGAGGCTCGTACACGATTGCAAAACATCCCAAAAGCCTCAAATGAACGATTTAAAAGATGGGACTTTTACCCTGAGTAATATCGGCATGGTAAATAGGCCATTAATTTATATATAAGTGTACTATAGCTTAAATAAATGTAAAAACTGAGATTAGTTTTGTCATCATTTTTCTTGATTAACCTTAAATATGTTTTTATTGAAATTAGCTATCTACATTCCATTAGTATGTTTGTTTATATGATAGATCTTATAGAATAGTTATATTTAGTCTGCAAGGCAATGTTTAGGAAAAACCCGTGTCCTGTTAAATAACTTTAAGCTCGGCCTAAGTCTGGCCTAACAATTAAAGCATTTTTCAGCCAACAGTAAAAAAGCGAGTTACAATTTTAAATTAATAAAATTCAAAATTTTTGCGTCCTAAACGAAGTAAACATCAATTATATAAAGAAAAATTCGTTAAAATTAGGTTTTGGCCTACATTTTACTTTGAAATTAGTTGTCAATAATTTGAAGTATAAATTATAAATAATAATTATGTTTCCATAGATTGGTGGTTTACATTCCAAGCCCATACTCTTGCCGCCCGAAGTCGCAATCGTCAGTATAGGGCGAATTTCTCCACAACTATTTTACAAGAAGCATCAAGATTCAAATGCCCACCTACTGACCAATCAAATTAATTCTATTCCTAACTCGCCCTCCCATTGGCCCAATCCCAATGTATCACAAATTAATTCTCATTCGGTCAATGAGGATATGTTCAATAAAAGAAATAATTTTAAAATAGCCCCAGGAATATTCGTAAGTATGTCTGCCGACCACAGAGTTATCGATGGAGCTACCGTGGCCCGATTTTTAGCTTTATGGAAAAATTTGCTTGAAAATCCTGCCGAGAGTCTTATACTTGCCTAAAATTAATATTTAAACTATCTAAGGTATGATTAGACAAAAGTGAGTTTTCTCCGGCATGCCGAAAAAACACCTAAAATCGTTTATGCTAGTTTCTAATCAGCAAGGACATTAAAAAAAATTTGCGTGGTTGCATTTTTCGATTAAAATATATTTGACACGAAAATTTCGCACTTTTAAAAACAAAATTTGTTTATATACCATACAGAATTTTTGAATGTGTTTAGTTTTTTTTTGAATGGCTATTTATACATTTTTTATTGAAAATATAATTACTAAAAAAGGATTCATATTTTTTAAACATTTATTGAATTTTTAAAAGAGATTAATAGTTTGTCATTTTTTATTTATCTACTATATTTCTCAGACAAAATAGTTCGGCATTTAAAAACAAAATTTTTGTATTTGTCGCTTTTTTTTTGTGTTGTTTTTTGTTTTTGTTTTTCCAATAGTTACTGTTTGTCATCTTAAAAATCGTTTTCGTTAAAAACTAATTTTGTTAATATTTAAAATTTCCCATTAATTATAGTTAGGCTCGTTGTTAAATTTTATATTACAAAAAGATTGAAAATTTTGTTTTTCAGGCATTTATAATCAGCGTCTACTCACACCCTCTTTTTTCATTAATTTTGAATTTATAAAATAGAGCGCAGATATATTTACGTTGTCGAAAATTAGAATGTAATACACAGGTCAACAATTTTTTGAGAGTTAAGAGTTAACTACAGAGATCAAACCTGCCATCATAAGGAATATCAAATCCGTTCACCGTTTTTATAATCAAACCTATTTAGTCAGTTATAAAAATTGAAAATTTTAGAAAAAAAAAATTTGAAATACCAAAAAAGAATCAAAAACAAAAATAAATTGTTATTTTTTATTTTTGCATTGACAATAGTTAAACTGTTAATTAAACATCAAATAATATTTTCATTAAAAACCATATGTCGTGTGATATTTAAGTTTGGACGCGAAATGTTTTGTATTATTTAAATGCCGATGTTTATTAATAATTTTTTTTGCCTTATTTGTGATTAAAAATATAAGTTAAAAAGGATTTTAATGCGCAAAATAGATTTTTAAATTTTTTCTTTTTAGGGTTTATTTAGATCTGTTTGGTCAAAAAAGCCCATTTTTTATAATAGACGGATTTAAGGAACCAAAAAGGGAAGAAAATAAAATTCGAAAAACGGAAATGCATTAAACCACCATGGAAATGAATTTTTTTATGTTGTCATAATAATCACGTTTCTATCATATTTGTTGACCTGTGATATTAATGAAAAATTTTGTTTTAATTAAAACAAGTAAAGAATATAGCATTTTATAGTGTAGAAATAATGTGATGCTTTTAAAATATATTACAAATATTTGTAGTTTTTAATTATGAAAAGTTAAACTGACTTAATGCTTATTAATTTTATGAGCTAGACAATTAAAATTATGATCTTTATAGCCACTAAAAACTACACTTATAAAGCTAGTTCATATATGTGGATAAATGGTACCTTAAAATAATTATGTTATAAAATGAATAAATATTAGCGTTTTTAAGTTTTTTAATCTTTTATAAAAATATAATAAAGCAGATTTTATTGTCTTAATACAATAAGCTAGAATTTTATATTTTGCAGTTACAAAACATAGAGATATTATATAAAAATTATTTGAATAAATCATCCCTTCATATAAATTTACGATTTACCTTATATAAACCAAGATATTTTAGTCGTTGCTCATGAAAATTTGAATTTTGATTTGTTACCTATAAATATGACAATTTTTTAGATACCGGAAAAGAAAAAATATATATACTACATTTTTGTGCCTATTTCTAGTTTAAGTCATTTTTAAAATTAAATAAAGATAAATAAAAGTTAATACATAGCACAGTTATTATTTGATATTTTAGCTTAATTATAAAAAAATAGTCATTGTTTTTATTTTTTTAGTTTGTTTATCCCTATTTTTTTACACCTTTTTTCGTTTTTGTTGTAACGAAAACAAAATTTTTGTTTTTGTGCCGAACCCTTATATGTATCGTTATATATATAATTTATATTTATAAACTAACATACATTATATTAATTGTCTTTGTATTAAATATCACAATATTTGGTCAATTTCATCTCATTCCAACAAGTCCGGGATAACCCTTTTGATTTGGCTAAAATTTTGCTTGGAAATAGTATCAATGGGTATCTTATAATCTGGAAATTTTTTTTGACCGGAAGTGATTTTTGTCAGATAGGGGCAAAAGAAAAAAAATGCAAGTTGAATTTTCACATTTGATGCAACTTTGGGAGGTTAGTTAATAGTATTATAGCTAGATAATAAATTTTTTTTAAAGAAGATACTATCTTGCATGTGTTATCTTAAAAAATTTATTTAAAATTATAAAGAATATTCAGTTTAATAAAAAAAATTTTTTTTAAATTTCTTGAAAAATTGCTAAAATAAACCCCTTAATATTCTTTATATTCGAACTCAATAGTCTGGGACCGACATAGCTTTTTAAGAAATTTAAAAAATAATTTTTTTGTTTTTCAGACAAAATTGCTCCCTTTACTATTTTAAAATATTTAAAAGTGCCAAAATTAATGATATATAAGAAGTTAGACATAAGGGCAATTATGTTAGGCTAGAACAAATTTATTTATTTGATTCCTACTATTGTAATTTTGGATAGAAAGGGAACTTTTTCAGTATTTTACTCCTAACTCGACTTTCTGGCTCACTAGCTAAACCAATTTGAAAATTAAAATTGCATTTTATACTTTAAACATCGTTATATTACATAAATTTCCCCCAACAATTTACAACGTACCCATATAGCTCTTAACGAAATGTTTGCCAAGTTTTATGAGATTTTAAGGTGTAAAACAATAAAAATCTAAAATATGTATGCTCATATTTGTTAACTTTTACTAGCCCTTAGTTTGTTGAACAATATTAGAAACTATAATATTCAATATTTATCCTCGGCAAAATTCAAATTTTTTATATTTATTGTATACAAAAATTTGTTTAAAAATAATAATTTATTTTTTCCTATTCAAAAAATTTAAATAAAATGCCTCTTAAATCTGATAAAAAAAGAGTAAAATAGAATATATTTGGCCTATTTATATTATAATTATATAGAAATTCTTTTTCTATGATTATCAGCACTTAAAATCAATTATTTTATTAAACATAGTGATATGGTTTTTTGATATTATAAATACATAAAAGAAGTCAGTTTTTGGGTTAAACTTTAAATGATTATAGCGGGCAGAATTAGCTTCAATGATGATTGAAGACTAAATATTAGACCCAATTTAATTTAAATAAAATATAGACACAGTCTTTTTTACTAATTTTTACAAATGCCAGATATGTTTTTGAAAGGCTATCTAGAACAAGGCATACAATGTATATCTAATCGACCTTAATAAAGTTTAGAAACCATCAATTTTAGTTCCAATTTACATCTTAATTTTATAATATAGACACACTAGACCTATTAAAGAAAGAGGAAATATCACTGTTACTTAATTCCAGGGCTGGGAAAAAAAACTAAATGGGCTTTTTATAACCAGTTTTAGAGTATTTTTTTCCAAATGCCCACAAACTTGTGGGCATGGCAAAAGAAAAGCCCCTTTTCTTGCTTAAAGAAAAGGGGAATATTTAAAAAAAACCCCTTTTTTAAAAAAAAACTCCTAGGAGCTTTAAAAAAAATAACCCACCCATCATTTATAAAGGAAAAAACAAAATTTTTTGAAATTACTATAGAGAAAACATAAAATGGGCTTTTTGGGGCTCTTTTTAAGAGCCATTTTTTGTGGGTTTTTTTTGCCCCTTTTTTTAGTAATTTTTTTAATTTCTTATTTTTTCCCTTTATTTGTGGCCCCCTTTCTTTTTTTATGTTTAAGGGGAAAAAATGAGCCAAACTAAATGCGTCCTAACAAATTTTAACCAAAGAATATGTTTTAATAAATATAACAAATTACAAATTTAATTAAAATAATAGAATGATTTCTTAATTTCCTTTATATGTAATTTACCTTCCATTTAAGGATTTTCTATACATAACATATACTATTTTTTTTAACCCTTAACCAGGCAAGTTATGACTGATAATAAAGGTTCTAGACATTATTAGTTAATTATGCAATAATAATTTAAAAAAAGCTTGCACAGACGAATACAATCTGCGTTGGTTTTTTAGTCCCAAACTTTTTTAATCATATATTTATTAACATTATTAAGAACCATATTATATAAATTATTCAAGAAATTCAATAATACGTTTTTGAGCTATTTGTATCTAAACTTGACTTTAATTTTGGTAACAATAAAAATTTTAATATTTTTTGCCTTCATGTAACGAACTCTTTTATCTGCCCCTGCTTAATCGATAAAACAATACTTTGCCCTCAATCATCTCCACCCATCAGTCATTTACTTGACTTCAACATAATAAAAAAACAGTTGCTTAAGCAAATTCATAGGAAACCTAATAATTTCAATATTTATTCACCTGGTATATAAAAATTTGCGTGTTGAAAAACTAAACCCCGAGTCGTCCCAAGAAAATCATTAAAAAAACCTTGTCAAAATTGTTTACTTTTAATATATTTTTTCAATTTAAATAATGAATTTTTATATATTTTTGCCAATTAATGCAAGTGATGCTTTTAAAACAAAAAGCATAAACAATTACACAAGATTGCAATATATGGGGTGGATGAAAATTATAAAATTAAAGAAAATAACCTAAAATATGGAGTTTCATGTTTTATCCAATTTTGGTTTTAAATAAAGTTAAATGGCAGAATTTTACAACTTAATTTTGCATTTAATTCGATAAAATTATTTTTTTTCTATGTAACTTTTTGTATAAGAATGTTATATTAACTATAACAATAAAAATAACAATATAAAGTACACCTTCAACCTTTTAATGATACAACATTACCGGAAAAATATTATTTTTACATTTTAGCAATTATATTTTAGTTTTACTAATTTTAAATTTCAAAATTGTTTTTAAGTATCTTTTTTATTATTTGTATTGGTTTAAATTAACTTCAAAGTTTTAAATTGATACACTATCCTGACGATTCAATTGAAAGTTAGATGATCTGATTATAGATCTAAAATTATAAACGAATAAACAGCGATTCCGTCCATGGTAATCTATTTCCGCACATCATTGCAGCCACTCGGAATCGAGTAAAATCAGCCAATAACGTATAATTGTATTCTGTGCTTGTCACACTGCTTAAATTTGTCCAGCTATTTTCGAAATTACGTTGCATTTGGATTATGTATCTATATCACATAAAATATTTAATTCTATATTTTTGTCACCAAACTAAATTTAAATAGAGCTTTTTAATTGTCGAAAAAATAAAATAGATATATACGTAACTCGTAAAATAAAAAAAAAACAAAAAATACTAAATATTTTTTTATAATTTAAAGAATATTAAGTCAAACTATAGCCATTTTAATTTTTTTTATATATAAAAACGTATTATTTATGGATCATATTGCAATATTTACCGAACATTAAGGCGTAAAAAAAGGTTGTAATTAAACTTATTTTTACGTATTCTTATATATTTGGTAGTCTATTAAACACGCTACCTTTTTAGCCGAGGAAAGGAAGAGGTTACAATTTACGGTAATTAATTTGGTTATTAAAAAACACATAAAGTTATTGATGTAACATTTTATAAAAAAAAAGACTTTAGTTTGAAAAAGGGCAATACTTTAAAATTTTATTACAATAGAATTTTTAATATGGAGAAATACATTAAAGACAAATCAGCCGAGCTCAAGCCGTCACAAGCAGAAATTTCTTTTTAAAATTATAAGCATTATAAACATAAACGTGCTAAATACTCGAAAAAAACGTTTGTACTAAATGAATATGTTTAATTTATTGTTTACAAAATATTTTTAAAAATTTAATATTAAAATAAATCTAAGACACAATAAACACATAGGTCAACTAAAACTCAAATCCGTTTACCGTTTTTCTTAATCAAACTTGTTTTTCAGTAAGCAATGAAATTTTTAGAAATAAGGCCAATAAAAATTTTAAAACAAAAATAAATTAAAATTTTATCTTTGCATATTCACATTAATTAAACTCTTAAATTTAAACTTCACATAATATTTTCATTTAAAAGTGATAATATATAGTGCCATTAGGTTTGAAAGCGAAATATTTCATATTATCTAAATGCCAATGTTAAAGCTTGATATATTAATGAAATTTTATTTTTTATTGTGTATCCCCAGTATTTAACGAGATTAGGGCGCAATACACTTCTATTTTGTCATCTTTCTCCAACTTGTCCCAAGAATCACAATATATTTACTCTCACTGACACAAAGCATATAGATAATTTTATTCAATATATTTCTATTCCAGGCAGACTATATTTATCTCAAATGGGTGGTATCCATTGCCCAGTTAACGTTCGGGATAAATGTGCTAAAGTCCTAAACGGCGGCCTCAAAAAAGAAGAGGCCGTGAGTGGGTAGCAGGTACTCCTAACCCTGTGCACCGGTGTATTTTTAATGAAATATGGACATTAGTGCGGACAATTAAGTATACTATATCAGCATAACCTCATTTACGCACTGGTCAATCTGTTATTCTAAAATTTCTGGTGTATTTGTCCTAATGTCAGTTCATTTATAAGCTAGTTTTGAAATCAGACAAGCAAATTTTTCACCCCCTAACCAAAAAAAAATTATTTGTGATTGAATATATGAGATACAAAGGATTTTTAAATTTTTTAGGTTATATTTAGGTCTGTCAATTTGGTCAAAAAGACCATTGTTATAGACGGATTTAAGGATCCAAAGACGGAAGAAACAAAGAAAAAATTATAAATATATGAGATTAGGTCATCATGGGAGGGGGTTGAGAGGGGGCATGCATTCTTTTATGTTTTATAAAATTCACGTCTCTGACATTGATATTTGTTGACACTCGCATCGACCCTTCTCTGATATTTGCAATGACCGCAAATCTTCAGCTGATAATATTGAACACTATGCCCAAACCGTGGGCCACCTATCTCCCCCATAGATCTTTGGCTCAATCCAGCCCTTGCACCACTCAAGCTCAACTTTACATCCAACTTCTCACGTCCAAAGAACCGGGGCTACCAACAACAACATTGTTGACCTATGACTTGTATATAAACTTAGAATGTGCGGCTGTGCTGTGTGATCATTAAGATACTTTATACCTATTAACTAAAAATAAAAAGTGAACATATAGTTAACCGACTCCTACTATTAATGCCCCAAAAATTTTGCGCCAAAAAAGGTCCTTTAAAAGTGAAACTGGGGTATTAAAAAAGTACATTTATTTGTTACCAAAAATAATATCTAACAATTAAAAATAAGTAAAATACGACAACTAATACTTTAATTACAAACCGGCGGAGAAATACAAATTTGGTAACTGAACTTTAAACGATTTTAATTCGCCATTTAATTATGAAAGTTTAATAAGTCCATTATGGATATAATTACTACATATCCATATATATTAAGGAATAATATTGTCATATTTAGCAATACATATATCACAGGTCAACAATTTTTTGAGAGTTATGAGTTAACTACAGAGATCAAACCTGCCATCTTAGGGAATAAAAAATCAGAAAAAAAGGTTAAAAACCAAAAAAAAAAATTCAAATTAAAATTTTATTTTTGCATATTCACAATTATTAAACTGATTCAAACTTTAAATAATATTTTTATTAAAAAATGTATATATCGTGTCAAGTTTGGACTCGAAATATTTTGTATTATCTAAATGCCGATGTTAGAGCTCGATATGTAGATAAAAAAGATTTTCCGTTATTTGTGATAAAAATATAAGTTATAAGGAATTTTAATATGCAAAAAAGAATTTTAAATAGTATATTTAAATCTAAAATTTATTAATTCATAAACTCGTTAATAAAAATTGTAACAAAATATTATAAATAAATAATAAATAAAATATTTCGACAACGGTTGGTTGTCTTCATCAGTTTGAAAAATAAAAAAAGAAAGTTACATATGTATTGCATACATACATAAAAATCTACAATATAAATATTCTCTTAAAATTGAACTTTGTATAAAATATATATAGATAAATAAGTTTATATTTTCTTTAAAATAGTTTAATTTAATTTTTTAATTTCTAAATAAAAAAGGAAAATTTTTAACAAAATGTGAAGTTGTATTATTTAAACATTGGTTTAATTCAAATTTTCTATTTAAAAGATTATTGTGGGAGTTGATTTCAACTGTTTCTAAAAATTTTCTTTTATATAAATTTTTTTCAATGTGTAAAATTTTAGGTGAAAAGTTAAAATTGTGGGAAAATTCAAGATTGTGTTCTGCTAATGCAGAGCTAATCGCTTTCTTGTTTTTAATAGCTGCCTGGTGTTCCTTAAGTCGTAAATTCACATTTCTGCCTGACTGTCCAATATAGGAAGAGTTACAATCTTGACAAAATATTTGGTAAACACAGTTGGATGTTGCCTCATGTTTAATGGGTTGGAGTAGTTTTTCTACTGATTTTGTTGGTTTAAAATAAACTGTTACTTTTTGTTTTAATATATTTTTAATTTTAAAACTTAAATCCTTAATGTATGGAATGCAAATGATAGGTTTTGTAAAATTATCATTTGTTGTATGAGTATATTTATTGTTTTTTAACTTATTATTATTGCTAACTGACTGTTGTATAACGTTATTTGCTGTGCTGGTATCCGGTAATGTTGTCGCCGATGAGTATGTTAAAAATGCGATGTTTTCATTGTAAAATTTTGATTTAAAAATTTTATTAATCATTTTAAGTATTAAATTTATATCGTATCCTTGTGTGATAAATATCTTCATTAAATTAGATGTTTGTATATTTGCTAATATTTTATTACTGGGAAGGCAAAGAGTTCTTTTAAAATGACTATAAATAACTGAGCAATATGAAGGGATAGGGTGATTTGAATTTATGTCCAAAAGTTTTAAATTTGTTGTTTTTTTGAAGAGAGCAATAAAATCAAGTTTTTTTGTAAAAGGGTTTTTAAATATAGAAAATTCTAGAAAATTTATATTATTATTAAACTCTTTCTCGATTGTAAAATTAATTTCTGAAAAATTGTTAAAAGAGGTAAAAAGTTCTTCTATTATATTTTTCTTGCCAATAACTAAGATATCATCTACATATCTCCTATAGAATAAAAACGAATTATTATTACAAAGAATATTTTGTTCTATAAATCTCATCACTATTTCACCAATATAAGAAGATAGTGGTGAGCCCATGGGAACACCTTTAATTTGTGTAAAAAAATTTTCCTCAAATTTTACAAAAGAATTATTTAAGGCAAATAAAATTAATTTAATTAAAGTTGACTTTGAATAAGGAATATTGTTAAAAAAAGTATCATTTTTTATGAAAAAACCAATTTAAAGCTTCTTCTGCTAGTTTTAATGGTATAGATGTGTAAAGAGAAGTTGCTTCAAAAGAAAACATCTCTTCATCTTCTAAATTGAGAGAAAGTAGGGAGTTACGTAATTCGTAAGAATTTTTAACTGTTAATGGGTAATGTGTATCTATTATAGGCTTTAAAATTTCTTTTAAAATGTCGATTTGGTCAAAAAAGGTCAATTTTTGTTATATGGATCTAAAAAGCCAAAGACGGAAGAAACTAAGAAAAACAAAAATATATGAGATTAGGCCATTATGGGGACTCATTTTATATTTTCATAATAATCACCTTCAGACATTAATATTTATTTACCTGTGTATTATTAAATCAAGCAGTATGAATAGCTATAATTATGGACATTAGCTAAATTTTAAATATGACTTTCTTTTTTGCTAAAAAACACAATTACTAAACCATTTTAAGTGTCCTTAGAAAAGCTAAGAAAAAAATATTTTTTATTGGTAATGACGTTGTCCTTTATTCATCTTTTACCAATACTATTAAACGTCAAACCTTGGCATAAGGAAATACCGTGAGAAACAAATTTAATATACATCCTTAATGTTTAAATTTTTATACATCTTTTTACTAGATTGAGCGAGTATTTAAGGCGAAAAAATTGCATAAAATAAAATTCAGTTAAATATAATTTGTTTCTAAATATAAGGTAAAAAACGTTTTCATGTGTTAAATCATATTCATTTTTATGATTTCAATTAATTAAACTAATTTATTATCAAAGAAATAAAATAACCTTTGCAAAATTTTAAAATATCAAAGCAAAAGATTGCAGAATTCTTATTTCTCGGGTCAAAGTATTTGATGTACCACGCAGTGTTTACCCAATGACCCTTTGCCAAGCCCTAATAACAAAAATGTTTACATTGCATCATTGAAAAAGACGCTGGGCCATGTTATTTGAGCAACATTGGGATTTATATGTTTTACGTTTATATATGTCAGCGCTCTACCTGCAAATGGAAAGAAATCATTTATAATTTTAACACAGCATTATACTATAACCCATAAAATTTAATCTATGAAATTGGATTGATTGAATTCACGATTTTTTCATGTAAATCATTATCACCAAAATACTTGCCCGCTTTGGAAAATAAAAAAATTTGTTTGCTAATAATTTTTCGGCAAAATATAACCTGCGCTGAGGTCAAGTTAAAACAACACGCCTACAAAAATTATTTTGCTAAAAGTATTCGTAGGCGGATATGCTATTAAGTAAGTTCATTAAGTCTACGTACTCCACCGAAAAATGAATCACAAAAAATAACTTTAATTTGTATTGTTTAAATCAAATCTAGGTAAATATGCTTAATCATTTGTGTAGACGAAAAAAAGATTTATGGCTTTGCCGACAATTACCAGGATTTTAATAATTTAATTGAAGAAACTTCTTCATTTCTTTTTGATTTATATTGTTTCAATTCTACCAAAATTTTAGACTAGTAATGCAAAAAATAATGCAATTTTTTGGGTTAAATATTTAATATATTGCACGTAAATCATTATTGTTAATTAAGGTATGCCAGAAAAAGCTGAATAAAGAATTATGTTCCTGAGCTTGATTGCCGTTAAGCTTGAGTTTTGTAATTAAAATAAGTCGTAATAAAACCTATTTGCAAAAGGTGTGTTTAGAAAATAATTACTCCAAGATTTAGGATCGGTTTCATCTCCAAAGACCCATTGCCCATTATCAAAGAGTGCAGACACTCTGTATCTGTGCTGACCGCATTCGATGTTGTTAATAATGGACCATGTCTCCTATTTTATAGAACATTTCATTGAAAACAGAAATTACAATGTATAAAGTAATTGTTAAAATATATTGTAGAATTAAACAAAAATAACAGGCTAATGATGGCTCGGTTTAATTAAAGAAAATATTTGTGAAGACGGGAGACCATATGCAGAGTTTTTAAACCCACGATTAATACTGCGGGGTCCATATGGACCCCGGGGTTTTAAAATTTTAAACATTTTTAAAAATATTATATAGAATGGTTACAAAATTTTGTGACTTTTAAAAAAAAACAGGTGAATTTGGTAATAACAAATGTTGTTTTTCTAAATATAAGATCCGTGCGGACCCCTCGTATGAAAACGATGATATAATGCAAACTTGTGAAAAATTTCAACCTTATTTTAAATTTTTTTATAATGGATTTACCTATTTTATATTAAAAACTTTTTATTGACTAATAGTGATAGATTATTTCGTTTTTTTTGTAAAAGATCTATTTTAAAAGGTAATTTAAAAAATAATTTTTGATTTCATAACAGGTTATTTTTTTCTAATTTAGACCAAACAAAAAAATAAAAAATCTTTATTTTTTAGATTGCTTTCATTTTTGGAAATAAATTTTGCAATAAAAATAATAATTATTATATAATTTTATAATTAAAGCGCATGCATTTCTCTTTAAAATAATAATATGAAATTTTAATTCAAAACGTTATAAAGGTTGAATAAAAAAAATCATTATAAAAAATAATAATGAAATTATTTAAAAGAGCTAAACTGTTGAATTCAAACTTCATGCAAATGTAGTGACATAAAATAAATATATGCTGGAAAAAAGGGGGAAAAGGACTGCTCTTTTTTTACCTTATTATTGTTAATCGTGTTAAGATAAAATAAGTAATTCAAGGTAGTTAATTGATTGGCAAAGATTGAGGTGAGGCCATAAAATGATGATACTTAGACAGTATAGATAAAACTACTGTGAACGCATAAAAAATTTAAAGATATTCAAAAAAATCTCTGAGCAATCCAACATATGAGATTTTAAGTTACAAAATTCTAAAATTTGATAGCTTATGAATTGTTATGTTATATGTGGTAAGACTTTTTTTTGGGTGAGGAGCGAATTGCTATGGAGCAACTTTCCTAAACTAAACCCTCAGTTTATTAAGTGCGTCTCACCAATACCATAATAACCTTATGACGCCTCTCTGGAACAACAGCATGCACTTGCAACCCTGAAGGAAGGATATGGCTAAATGCCCCCTTACCCTGCATCTTTTGACTGAATACCAGTCAAGTCATACCCTTTGGCTCTGTCGTTTACAAAGCAATCACTTAACCAGACCAAGAGCGAAAAAAAATCCGGCCGACAAATAATTAAATTACACTGGGTAATAAAATTTAGACGACCCTAAGCAACATTTATGGCAACTATAATTTTTGGTCAACTTTTTGGCGCTGATAGCGAATATGAAATTAGAATTTAGCCTAGGCCTCAGATTTTTAGTTATTTGGTGTCAAAGTTGAGATTTTTCTATTTTTGGGGTATTTCAGGCATCTATATCATAAAATCTATGGGTGGTAACAAAAGTTTAAAAAATATTTAGATAAAGAAAACATTCATTTACGTAAGGGTGGTTAAATTTTTTTTAAATATTGAATATTAAATTTGTGAAATTAGTGGTTTTTGTCATACACTCCGTTTTTTGATCCTAAATAACTTGAAAATAAATTGCTAAAAATTTATGTAATTTCCTTTTTTAGATATGTTTTTTTATAAGGAATCTGAATATGTCAATATTTCGTAGTATTAATAGTAAAAAAAAATTTTTAATTTTTTTCTGAAATATGGACACGGTTTAAATAAATATGGACGCCTGAGAAAAAAAACTAAATGGGATTGTTATCACAAAACTCTACAAAACCCTATTGTTTGTGTTGTTTTTTTTGTTGTTGAGTGTTATTTAAAATAGCTATATAATAGCGATGGCTCGTGACTTTATTACAATCATATTGTATACAAAAAAATTCTTAATTCCACCGAAGTATATTTATTTCATTCGTGTCTTATTACATATAACATATTTTTAGGTAATCGATAAATTATCACATTCTAAGAATATATATTATATTGATTATTAATCATGATAAAAGATAGCACTTTTAAGCGAAAACATGCATTAAATTTTAAGGGTATCGTTAAATTCCCAGAAAATAACTTTGTTACTGATAAAACTTTTTGTTACTTAAAAATTAAGTATAGGGTGGGCTCGTTTAAAAGGAAATACAGCTCTTACATTGTAAAATCAAGAAGTTGCTATGTTATTTAATAAAGTTTGTTTAACATTTTCACATTTTGGGTCATACATGTGTAACTAATAAAACTAAATTGAATCTTTTATGGTTTATTATTAATGCCAATAATTTTATATGTATTGAATATGAAAAAAGAAGCCTATATTTGCAAATGGCAATTATATTTTATGTGCATGTGAAATCAGTTAACATATTTTATCAATTACCAATTATGAATTATATTAATATAGATCTCAAAATTTATTCTATAAATGTGTTTATATATGCCTAAATTTCAAGTTCCTCTTAATTAAATGCAACCAAATGGTTGCGTAATATCAAAGTATTCTAATACTTTTGTATTTTATCAGAGCTAAAGCCCATTATCATATATGTAATATCTGGGCTGCCCCCTACCGCATTTTAAATTTATAACCTCTACGCGTGGTTAAATTTTAGTTGTTAAATGTTTAGCAGAATTATAATTGGGTTAGCTGGCCACAGTCGAGGTTGATTAGTCCTTTTTTTATGTATTACATTGGATGAAATGCATACCTCTTTCTTTTCAACAAATCTATGGACTCACTTCCAGTAAAATGTGTCCAGCTCATCTTAAAAAAAAATTCTTGGGTATAAAATATAGAAAGCACACCATCTTGAATTTTTATATAAGGCAAAATTGACGGGGTCATTATAGCAAAAACTATTATAGTTAATAAGTGAAAAACACTTCCCAAATAAAGTTTGATTTCCTACCAAATGGGCATCAAGAGAGTTTTATAACACGGGTTAACAAAGTTTACAAAAACATACACACCCCACTATATCTTATATATATTTTAGTGTTTTTTCGTCTTCCATCTCCTTAGATCTGTTCATATAGAAGACATGATTAACTGAGTTTGCCACCTCGAAAATATCATAAAAAGAAAATATGCCAGATTTTTTATCATATAAAAGTTCCTTGAAAATTATATTTATTATTATAAACAATGAAAAATAGATTATTTTAATACAATAAGCTCTTAAATCAGCATTTAGCTACTAGAAATTTATCATAAATAAGATACCATTAGGTTAAGATATTTGAAGTTTGAACTGTTGTGAATATGTAAGAGTATAATTCATTTAAATATTTAAATTTAATTTTTATAGCTAATCTACTGAGTTTGATTAGAATAAACGGTAGCTGGATTTAAAAATGTTTTATGCATGATCTTTGTAGTTAGCATATAACTTTCAAAAGTTTGTTGAATTGAGTAATATAAAAATTTTAGATGCATAATGTCCTTGGTTTATGCGTTTTTTAATCGTTTAAAAGCGCATTTTTAGATTTATGGAGTACTAAAAACAACTATTTCATCCATATATTTTGGTTTCAATTATGCATACATTAACAATTTACAAAAAATAATTTAAAATATTACATTCTAAATTTTTCATTTAATTAATTATTTTAACCGTTTAATAATATTGAAAATCAGGATTACTTTAGTATATAGGAGATGTTCCTGATTCTTTTCAACCTTATATTCTTTGATTGAGAACCTATCCAATTTATTTGGTTTAGCCCAAGTTAATTTCACTCGGCCATCGTCGAGGTCCTCCACATTTAAAATTAGCGGCTTGGTGAAATCTAAAATGTTTAAAAAAAAATTAAAGGTCAATATTGCTACCTAGAAATACAAGATTACTTAATCATATATTTTTTTTAATAAATAGAATTAAAACAAAAATACGAGAACATCAACGTTATTTGGTAAATTTCTTTCGAAAACATCATTGCACGAAAGCATCGTATTGGTACTAACAGTTTGTAAAATAGATATCTCTATTTAATAAAGTTACTTAAAATTGACGGCGTTTTTTTGAAACTTTATTTACATATTATAGCTTAAAAAAATATTTATTTTTACATTTTAACACTAAATTTATTTTTCATAAAGTAAAAAGATTATGATAATAGAGGAAGCTTGTTAAATAAGGCTATCATAAAAATGATATAAAAGTACATTTTTAAGAATGTTAGGTCAATATGTCAGTTAGCGTAACCTATTTTTACGTTGCAACACTAACTCTTAAGGATTAAAAAAATAATATACACATCTTTAATGCAACTTTAATATTAGTAAATAAGGGCAGAGGGAGCAATATGTATAACCCACTAAAGCAACAAACATTGCCACACCAAATTGTTAATATTAATACATTATTTAAATTCATCGATCTTAATCGGTTGCAAGGCAATAGCCACCCTTGTAACTACAATCTATAACATATTTTACCTGTATATTATTTATAACCTCCAAATAAAAGGTTGAATAATACCTTAAATAAAGATTATTTATACTTTCTATAATTAAGCTGCCTCCTGATATACTCCTATTGGAATCGAGAGAATGGTTGTTCCAGCTTCTAAAAGAGGCAGAAACCTCGAACTGGTATATCCCTGGGATTAAAGTTTTCTGGGGTATAATAATGTAATTCACAAACGAAATTCTGTAAAATACCCATTCGTGATAATTTCTGAGGTATGAAACTATGTACCTAGAACGAAATACAAGACCATTTCAATTAATTAAATATTTGTCTTAATATTATGGAATTAATCCATATTAGCCATACGTTTAGAATAAACTTTTATGTCTACAATTTTTACGCATCTTTAAAAATTTTACTTTGTAGGTAAACTTACTCTTTTAAGTTGATAAATTTAGCTATACATATACTCTGGAATTAAAAATTTAAGGTTCTAGAATTTTTTTTTATAAAAAATTAAATCACTGTAAACCAGGGATTGGAACCGGAACCGGTTCCAGAACCGAAAGAACCGGAACCGCGGAAAAAAATAAGGAACCGGAACCGGAACCACTTTGAATTTTTGCGGCGGTTCCAATCTCTGCTGTAAACATACTCCTTAGCAAAACAATATATGTAATGTAAAATTGAAATATCAGTTCAGATTTTTGGGAGATTAATATTAATGGTTATATCAAAATATGATTTTAAGGGGTGCAAATTAAAAACTCTTTCCTTCAAAAATTACAACTAATTACTGTTAAAATATTTGTGTCAAGATAGGAGTGTAATGGGAGATTGGCAAAAAATTTGAGTAAAAAATATTTGAAAAGTGATCCTAAAATTACTTGATTCTGAATTGTTCACTCACGGGTGCCCACTTGATCCAAACAACGTCACGAAAAAATTTGACCATCAATTTCTTAGGTTTCACCAGTTCTTTTTATTGCAAATAAATATCATATTTTAAAAAATTCACATTTCCTCTCTCAAGCTATAGAAGTGATTCGATTATATCCATACATGCTCAAAAGTAATTGCCTAGGTTAAAGTTAAGTAAAAATGTCCATGTGCAAAATTGACTTAGTGAGGTGAAAAATTACTCATGGTAGAAACTTAGAGCTATGGAGTGTGATAAGCCCAATGGCCTGGCCCATCTCATAATTCCCTTTTTTAACTGACCAAGCCCTCAGGCCCGTTTTGATTTTCAACCTCCGGGCAGGGCTTCTGAGTTAAGCTCTCTTAGGGAGGTAGCCCCTCTATTGGGGGAGGGGCATATATAAAAATCCAAATTAAAGAATTTCAAAAAGAAATACATAACCTTAAACTTAAATAAGTGTATATATGACTCATAAAAAACAATGTTGATCACAACAAACTTTAGTAATTTTATATCACGTTATTAAAAAAATTGTCTTTTAAAAAGAACTTATACTCAATTTTCAACTTTTGAGGCTAAGGACGTATTAACTTTATATATTTTTCCCAAATATTTTTTAAAAATTTAAAAATTGTTAAATTCCAGAAATTTAAAAATTAAATTTATTAATTTTTTCAGAAATAATAGTAATAATTGGCAGTTAATATGCGTCCAATGTAAAAAGTGAAAAAAAAACTTATATGGTCTAAACGCGCCCTAACTAAAAATGAATATTATATTTAAGAAGAGTAGAAAACTAACATACCCAATTTATTTATGGTAAAAATGACCCAACCACTTATTAATCCTTTCAATTTGGCACGGATGTAAAATTTGTTCTCGACCCATCCAGATATATTTGTAGTTATTAAAGTTGTATTGGACAAACTCCAAATTTTTGTTGGGAATGCCGCTTGATCTTCACGTAATCTCACCTCATAACTAAATATTATTGTATCTTGTTTATACGGCTTTTATTGACAGACCTCATAAATGATATGAACCTTATCTCTTAAATAATTTGAGCAAAGCATCTATTATAGTCGGTCAAAGAAAAACATTTAAAATTCTGGCATGCGGGCACCTTATTTCGCAGCCAGGATTTAGACATTTTACAAAATTGCGGAATCACCAAGAATTTTTGAGAGTAATGAGCTCAGAGATCATACCTGTCCACTAAGAAAATACGTGCTTTAATTACTTAACATTTAAAAAAAACTGTTAATAAAAAGATAAATAAAAACAAAAAAATAAACAAAATATAAATTTTATAAAAAAAAATAAATTGCTAATTCTGTACAATCTAATTATGGGTGAAAGAGCGTTGTAGATTATAAATTTTTATTTCTCTTTATTTGAGATAAAAAAAAAGGTGGGGCTAAAATGCAAATATCCAAAATGCCCGAAAGTCATCAATCATTTTTCGTAAATTTTTGCTTTTCATTGGGGTATAGTTTTAATAATCTTTACTTAATCTGACAGAAAATGCAAATGCCCGCGCATCATTAATCGTTTTTGGCGGGAAAAATAACTTTTTTTTTTATTTTTGGCTTGAACTGTTTTCGGTGTCCAAAAATTTTTGTTACAAGAGGGTATTTGCGTTTCAGACCAAAATTTTTTTTTGTATTTTGATTTTAATGACATTTTCGAAACTTCTTTGAGGTTTGTATTGTTACAGCTGGTTTGGATTTGCAATTTGGCGTTCTAATTTTGTTTAAAAATCTCGGGCTTTAAGCAATCATTTGTTACATTTCAAAATGTCATTATGCATATTTTTGGTTAACTTTTTAAGCAATTAAATAAATATGGTATAATATAATTCTTAAATTGTTACAGCTATTTTTAATTTCAGCATCGTTCATATTATTTTATATTTTACATATCACCCCAAATATAATAAACGTTTTGCCATTTTAAATATTTGCAATTTTTTTTATGAAAATAAAGATTATAATTTACGAAGTTTGAGAAGATATTTAAAATGGTTAAAAAGCTAAAAATAATAACAGAAATTAATTTTATCTTGATTAAAAACGAAAACGGCCAAACCATGAAAACCCAGTTGTAAAACATATTAAAAAAAACTTTATTCTGAAAAGCGAATCTCAGGTTTAACCAAAGTTTCTTCATCAAAGGAATGCCGAAAATTTTGAAAATCAAAATATTCAAAAAAAAATTTAGTCTGAAACGCAAATACCCAGGTTTAACAAAAACTTTTTGAAACATCATAGAAATGCCGAAAATGTTGATTAAAATCCAAATATTCAAAAAAAGAATTTCTGAAACGCAATTACCTATGTGTAACAAAAATTTATTATCAAAAAGACATCGAAAACAATTTATAAAAATTAAAAAAAAAGTTATTTTTCCCGTCAAAAATGATTAATGATGCGTTGCGTTTTCTGCCAAATATTTGAAAATTTCTAAAAAGCAAATACCCCAACAAAAAATGCAAAAATTTACGAAAAATGATTGATGACTTCCGATGTTTATGTTTTGGGTATTTGCAAGCCCACCCATAAAAAACATTTTATTTTTGAATTTGCTCATGTTTGGTCGAAACAATTTTTCAAAAAACTCAATTGATTTTAGTCGACCTGTAACCTAACCGGCTAGATCTGTGAAGAATACAGGCCCTTAATTGTATTTTTTGTGAAAGATATAGCGCGTAATGCTTGGTTAAATAACCTGGACAACAAAAGCTATAAACAACTTTTACAAGGTATCGTAAAAAACTTACTTGGTTATATATTTACATTAACAAAAGAATTGCAATTTAAATATTCAGCCAAATTGTTCAAGTTAACATTCATTATAAAGTTGCATAGCAATTAAAAGCACTGGAAAATAATAAATCCTTACAATGTATTGTTAAATTTTTATATAGTGTTTTGTAATAAAACCAAAAATCGTAATTGAAAATAAAATCTTTTCATTAAGCAAAAATAATATATTTGTTCCCTTATAATAAACACGATGCAACTATGCACGCAAAAGAGGGTTTAAGGATAAAACCACGGAGAGTGCGAAAATAAATATTAATCGAATTGCAAAATTTTTAAAGGAGATATATGAAAAAAATATTTAACATTTAATAACTTTACTTTAACCCTTTTTTTTTTAATAATCAAAAATAATAAATTTTATATAATATACGAAAAGCTAGTCGAGGCGGTTACCCTACAAATTTTTATAAATATTTATCCCTGAAGCTCATTACACCAATTTCCATCGAATAGGGCAATTAACAACAACACACAAATATTTATAAATAACTTTAGTTTACATGGAAATAAACAAAAAAGTGTTAATAGCCTTTCTATTAATAGAAGACGAAATTAAAGTGCCAACAAAAATAAGTATAAGTGTTTGCATAAAATGGGCTTTTTCAAAAGGCCTCAATTTTTTGACATGGAAGATTTTATATAAAAGGCTTATGGCATTATAGGCCAAACTCATTTTATTTTCATTAAAAAAAATAAAGGGGCAATAAAGATAATAATTACTTTTTTTGCTTAGGTTTCTGTATATAGTTGATTTAATCCATCTTAAAATTATTACAAATGATAAATACCAAAAATGAAAATTTTAATCTTTATCAACGCTAGTTTAATTATCCATTAAAAAAAATAGCCCTGCTAGTTTTTTTTATTTTGCAAGTTGTAAAATGAGGTATAATAATAATATATATAGAGATTATATATATAAGCATTTCCCTTTCTAATATTCTTCCCTAAGAGTCATTATAAAATAGCAAAGTAGTTTTTTACCGTAATTTAAAAACAATGGGTTACTGGTAATAATAAAACTACAAAAGAGAACAGTATAATTGATTGGAACATTTCAAATTGGTGTCTGCTCTTGAAACCAAATTGAATTTATTAAAAAAAAAGTTAAAGAATTCAATAAAATAAAATATACTAGAATTAAAAAAATTAATTTTGACTGCTTGATTAATAGTTTGACTATTATTATTATTATTATTATTATTATTATTATTATTATTATTATTATTATTATTATTATTATTATTATTATTATTATTATTATTATTATTATTATTATTATTATTATTATTATTATTATTATTATTATTATTATATTATTCAAATAGGTATTAGTGCAAAATAACTATCCATGTATAAATACAGTGCTGGGAAAACTTTGAGTTATTCTATGGCTTTTATATTAAAAAACTTGGAGAAAGAAAGACTGCTACAACTAAAGGTCTAAAACAAATATTGAAAAATAGCCTACACAAAGAAAAGGGGCAATAATTCAAAAAAGTGGCTATAAAAAATGCCCAAAATATCCCATTTTTCATAGTTTTTCAAGATTAAATATATAAATTTTTAATTTTTAAATATTTTATATAAATGCCCTTATTTTAAGCATAGCATTTAATTATTTTAAAAATTTTTTAACTAATTTTACATATTTCTTAAAAAGTGGGTCTGATCATCTTTAAAATAAAAGGTCGGGCTTTATTCAAATTAGCTTACAGGTTAGAATAGGCCTTGTTATATTGGCAGAGCTCGATCTTTGGCCAGGTTTCTATAAATGCTGCCAATTTTTATGGTGGGCCCCTTTTAGTATAACGGTGATATTCATTACGGTCCAATATTTATTAATGGTTTTCCATTTTAGGCCCGACCCCAAATATATAAGTTAGACTGAACATAACAGTGTCTTGTAAAATGTATTTGTAAAATTTTAATTAATTATTGTTAAAAAGGGGGTTTCACTCGTTACATTTTGGAGCCAAAATGCAACTATATATAAGTAATTCATGAGCATTTGAAAAAATGAAATTAACGTGGTCAAAGTTATCTAAATTATAAATTTATAACATGTTAAGTTTATGCTAAAATCGGTATATTTAATATTCCTTATTTAAAATTATAATTTAAATATAACAAAAAAATCTTTGATCTTTTTAAAGATTAGAATTAAATTTTTTTTATAAATATTACTAGGTTTATTTCAAATTTATACAAATTATGTCAGTTTTTGTTGACCTATGATATAAACTTAGATATTACGAGGCCTCAGGTCTGTTGCTAGTCCAGTTAAGAGTCAAATAATCATTTTTGAGGTTTACTATGCGTATATTACTAACTTCCGGTGGCAAAGCTATTAGAAAAAAAAACAGTACTAATTATTCTTTACTCATACCAATGAATAATAATGTTAAAGTAGCCTAGTACGAGCTCTATTAAAAACCAAAATTAATATTTAAAAAAATTTGTAGAACATAATTTAACATGTTTTTCATTTATTTAAAAATAAAGAACATTTGCAAATAATGTAATTTTTATGTAAACTATTCTAGTAGGGAAGCAATATTCGACGAAAATTATAATTAAATTGCCAAAACACTTGATTTTGCAAAAAAAATTAAAATTCTAAGAAAAGGTTTCTTAATTTGTTTTTAGTTAGAGTAATGTTCGAACTTCAGATAATAAGAAATAAAGAATTTTGTAAAATTAGATATATAAAATCTTTTATTTTAATATTATTTATTGAAATAGTTTACCGAACATTCTTTCGTTACATTTTTGGAAGTATGCACTGACGTTTGTGGGCAATCGAAAATCTATGTGGAAATATCTTTAGTAGTGTCAATTTATTACAAATAAAATTTTATATAAATTTGGCACAAATTATTCACATTTATGTGACTTATTTCAAAATGTAATAATAATTAAAGATATTCAAAAATAAGAAAACACCGTGCATATCCAAAACCCTATTTTTTGATATAAGTAATAAATTTTAATTTTTAATAAACAGGCCTAAGTTTTAAATACAGATCATTTTCATTAAATATAATACTTGTGCATTGGCTAAACAACATAATTTCAATGTTTGTACCAACAAATCAATGAAATATGATATAAGGTCGCTATCGACGGGTAAAGATTATAACATTTCTTAACAAGGTAAGATTTTGAAGCCTTTTAAGAGCGAGGAATTTTGATTTTTAGGTATATGAAATTTCGCTATTGTTTTTTTATTGGGTTAGATATTTAACCCTGGCACCTCTGTAATTCACTTATATAAACGCCAGACTAAAATTACCGTGAACTAGAAATAAAATACCTAAAAGACAGTTTTTACAAATTCAGCTTTGGTTATTTAATAATAGGCTGTTGCCTTTAAAGTTAATATAAAATAGTTTAAGTAATGTTAAATTTTAAAATTTTTGCTATTTAAATTATACATAAAAAAGCTAACCTAGTCGTAAGCATATAATGGGCAAATATGAAATTGCAATAAAAATTTTTAATATATTCGAATTCAGCCTAGATTGCTATAGGTTTTTGCTGCATGTTTTTTTTATAATATTAAAAAACATTCTAATTGTGAAACTTTTGAAATATTTACAAAAATTGCCGCAAACTCGTTATTGTCCTTAGAAAGATTGTAAGATATTCAATATTAAAAGCCTAACAAATTTAGCTTTTAAAATTTTCCACAAAATATTTTTTTAGATAATACCACAAAGTTACCACTACACAGTGTTCTTCCCAAATCGAAATATTTAAACACAATAACCCTTACCTGAAACGATTATACATTTATTTAAAAATACATGTGTAATTAGAAATTTAAAACTGAAGAAGGAAACCACTTTATATCGATATATCTTTTATCTTATTTATTTTTTAATTATATATTATATTGTAATCAATCAATTGAACGAAGAAATAACTTTAACATCGTTATTTGTATTTTAGACTTGTCTGTAATTTAAAGTTTTTTCTATTAACGAAATAAATAAATTTTACGATTTATACAGTTTGATGTAAATTAATTAACCAACCGTGTTTTTGATTTAGTGCTTGGCACGATGTCACATATACAATTTTGTATGGGGTTTGAACGAAGTAACAAGAATTACAGTCGTCTAAGAGACTTCCCGTGCGATTGACAAGCTTTTCGCCCATTCCTTTAGCCGCCAATAGTATGCCGGAAGTTTTATATATGAATGTTTTGTTAGTATTCATGAACATCCACGTTAATGATTTGTTTTTAACAGTTAAAACCTATATTAAACATATACATAAGATTTAAATATAAATCTTTCGTTCGATAATTATTCCTACATAAATACCCCATTGCAGTAATATCGTATATCTAACAAATAATGTAGTCTCTGATATTCATTAAACTAATGTACCTATTAAATTAGAAATAGTTGCTAATTAGGGATAAATTTCCTATTTTTGTTTTTTTAGAGCTCCAACTTGAATTATTAAAATACTTTTTCCCTTGGCTAGAATATAAATTAAATCAACCAAATTTATAAATATAATACTAGTTTTAATAAGGTTCATTGTCCTGTGACCTACTGTTTATAGGTGCCAACGCCTTAGCGGGATTGGTGGTCTCAAAAAAGAAGGAGTGCTGATGAGGTGGATTTTTGGCATATAATCCTAACCATAAATGACCAGTCATTTTTAAACCTGCATTTTAGCGCTGTGGGGTCCACACGGACCCCAGCACATCTTGAATACTGATCTTTTAAAATATATAACTTATGGGTAGTTTTTGTGACTTATTTTTTAAATTTATGATATAACTAGTAATTTAAATTTCTAAGTCTAATTTCTTAATAAATTAAAAATTCTATTTGGGTCAGTATAGAGCCCACCTTTTTAATATCAATGAAGGAACCATGTTGCCTCTATGTAAGTTTAACTTGTTTAATTGCAACCTTGTATTATTTAATTTAGATACATATTAAATATTATAGATGTTTGTATTGTTTAAGCATAATAATATATTTTTATTTTGCTATAAAATTTTTGTTTGTATGGCGACAAAAAATATTTTTTTTTAATATTTTTTATATTTTAATATGTTCTACTAGACCTAAAAACATTGATCAAATGTGATACATTTAATTTAATGACGAAATTTATTTGGTAATATAAAAAAATTTAAATATATAATTTTCAGATTTATTTAAACTATCTGTTAAATTCACAAACATAATCAATAATTTATATTAGTCTTTTATTTTTATTTTTTTTATAATAAAAATTTTTCAACAACTTTAAAGTTATAGAAGTTCAATTAGGCTTCAATCCTACAGTAGCATTCGCGTTACAAATTTCTTAATCTAGCATTGTTTAAATAAATACGGACATCAAGGGGGACAATTTAATTTTACAAATGCATACCTTTTTTCTTTGTTACGCATTTATACACTTGTTTAAAAATTACTGGTGTATTTGATGATGCCAATCGTCTATTTATAGGAATATTTTTAAGATTAAACGAGCAAATTTTTCCTTGTCAAAAAAAATTTGTTTCGCTGTTGTTATTTTTGTGAAATACTGTATTATTGGCAAGTATATAATTTAAAAATTTAAAATTATTTAAATTTTTGTTTATCCCATAAAATTTTATTTGACTACTAAAAATTAAAATATAGCAGAGGGAGGGGAAGGTTGAGGAATTTAGTGTATATGAATAACATTTTGGGAATAATGTGGGATGCGTAGCCTAATTTTTATTGCATTTTTAAATTCAAACGAGAATGTGGTTTAGCAAAAGTAGGTGCTCCTAACCAGTATGCCAATGATCTATCTTAATTACTTTTTTGAATGGAGATTTTTGCCAAGACTATAGCTATATTAAAAAAAAGATAAATCTAGTTAAGTTTCACTAACAATTTAAACTATCAATATTCCGAAAAAAAATAATTTATAGTATTTTTTGATAATATCTGCGAATTAGGTGTAAGGTTGACTAATGCATTGGCGGTATTTTTGTAAATCAAGATATATGACTTTCAATTTGTAGATATATATAATAATATTTTTAAAATAAATAATCTGAATTACATAAAATCATAATATTGCCTATTAGAAAAGGATGCATAAGGAGGTTAGACTAGTTAAATTCACATTACTTATTATATCATTCAATCATTTTTCTATTTTTTTGCTATTTTAAGGGAATGTGAAATTTAACGCGGTTAGCACTGTAGATCCATACGGACCCTAGCATAATAAATTTTAAACATCTTCTATATTATATATAAATTGCAATATTATTATGACTTTTTCTAAATATATAATGAACAAAACCAGTATCTAATTTCAAGTGTAAAAAAATTTGATTAAAAATTATAAATTACACTGGACAACAAAATTTGGACAAACCTAAACATCATTTGTGGCAACTATAGTTTGGTCAAGTTTTTAGCGCTGATCACGAATATGAAATTAGAATTTTAGCCAATGCCTCAGAATTTTTGCTATTTGGTGTCAAAGTTGAGATTTTTTAATTTTTAGGGTATTTTGGGCTTCTATGTAATAAAACTTATGGCTTGTAACAAACGTTTAATATATTTAGATAACGGAAACTTTTATTATTAACGTAAGGGGTTTAAATTTATTTGACATATTTAATTTTTTTTAATTTTTTTACTTACATAAAGTTAGTGGTTTTCGTCATAAAATCCGTTTTTTGATCCTAAATAACTTGAAAGTAAGCTAATTAATTTAGATAATAACCTTTTTTAGTTATGTTTTTTATTAGGAATCTGATTCCAATAGATTTTTTAAAAAATTAATAGTTAAAAGAACTTTGGGAATTTTTTTATAAACTTTGGACGCGGTAAAAATTGGAGGCATTGGAAAATAAATTAAAATTGGGATCGTTATCGCAAAAAGATTCTCTACATAACCCTCAACAAATCGTGAATGTTGTTTTTTTGTTATTTAGTGTTATCAATGTTAAAAGCCATATTACTCAATGAAAATTTAACCTGAAATTGCAACTAATTTTCCAGTATTCTCATCATAATATTACTTATTAAAATGTAAAATGTATTGTATAGTAATGGTTTATCTTAATTTCCTTATTAAATATCTATTTTTATCTGCTCAGATAGCTCAAAACATTCTGCGTTAGACGCAGGAGGGCGAGTTCAAATCCTTGCGCAGTAGCTTTTTCTTCGAAAAAATAGCATACATGTGCAACCATTTTTAGAGCTTCTGAGTGGCCTGCTTAGGCATTAGGGTTTAAACGATATGTCTAAAAGTAAAAGCCTAGGCTTAAAACCTATACGGCGTGCGACAAATCGTACTATTTACCCCGTCGGCAATGTTAATTACTTTGCTCGGATTAGAGTCAAAGCTTTAAAGTGTATATGACGCCTTTAAGCGGAGAAGGTTATGGAGGAAACCTCAAACTAATTGTTAATTTATTGTTTTTAAGGTAAATAAGCCAAAAATAATTTTTTATTTCGTAATGTTTTTTTTCTTGAATCTTTGATAACACGTTCTACCCAACTGTCTAGATAATACGTGATTAGGTGATTATCATTTGATGCATATGTTCTTTTGTTTATAATAAAGATTGATTTGTATTGGTTTTCTACTGTATAATCTACTAGGGTTAGGCATTCCCTAACCCTAGCCTCATCTAGAAGGACCCAACCATACTTACAGGAATAATTCTAGCCCTTACCCCTTATTGCATCTTAACATTGGTGTCAAGAAGCGGTGATCATTGAATCTCAAGAAAGTTTCAAAATATTGTACATAAATAAGAAGAAAGTATTTGTATCAAAGAAGAAATTATTTGATTAACAAAGAAGAAGTTTTTTGTGAAGTTGTGAATAGCAACAAATATAGCTATATCTATTAATTGAAGAAGAATGAATGGGAAGATACCAAGTTGCAATATATGTATGAATAAATAATGTTTTGGAAAAGTTAGAATATGGGAAGATGACCAATGAACATCATACCTTTATGTGCACACTTCAGTATTTTTAATACTTTAATTTTATTAAACAATTTTTATCTTTAAATATTTCTACACGCAAAGAACATTATATTTAGTATTACTTTAGTATTTTATTTTTATATTTAAATTTTATTAAAAATGATAACATGATGTTTAAATATATCTAATTAAATATGTATAACTCTTTTATAGTTAGCAAATATGATTTTATCTTTTAAATTAAGTATGTTGTAGGGTATTGTAAAAAATTACCAAAATTTTTAGCAGAAAATTTTTATTTTTGCTGCAAAGCAGAAATTAATTTATATAAAATAGTAAAAGCTGAGAAATTTGAAAGGTTTTTATACCAATTTTAAATATTTATCAATGTTTTTGATATTTTATTTTGCAAAATAATTTAGAGGACTGATTGAATTAGTTTGATGGGAATATACCTCAATCAATCGCATGCCCATAATTTGGTTTTTGTTTGGTGGTATGGGAAAGTTACACTTTACCTTCTTGGTCATACTGTGTGTGACATTCAGAAGAGTGCCTTCTTGGTCAAACTGTAGTTTACAGATGACATTCAGAAGAGATTATAGGTGTACGTATACTTTCAAATTCATACTTGCCGTAACCTGACATCATGGTGGGTAGATTGGGTATAACCTGGTTAGCTATACAGTTGTTTTATTTTTTTTCAAATTTGGTACCAAATTCTTTTTACAAATTCTTTTTACAAATTCTTTTTACAAACTCTTTTCTCTTACTAAACTCTTTTCTCCTACATTTTTTTTTCTACAAAATTTTTTTTAAAAATTTATTTTATTCATATATTATATTTTATGCAACTATGTTGGATTGTAAACACCGAGGCTTAACATTGTTTCTTGCCTACATATTATTTTGGAAGGAAGGGGGATTGGATAAAAGAAGACTGAGATAATAGTTAGGGTTTGACATTAGGTAAGACACATAAGTCCTAGGGCTTGACGCTATTTAAGTCAAATAAGTCCCATGTCATTATGACCATTTAAAGTAATTTATTTTACTAAGGCTGTGCATTCGCATAATGCGGCCAATGGCAAACTAAAAATATTGTATTTTGTTTAAAGGACCCTTATTTGATTTGCAGGAAAAGAGAGTTTTTGTTAAGGCCGATGGTGTCTAGATAATACGTGATTAGGTGATTATCATTTGATGCATATGTTCTTTTGTTTATAATAAAGATTGATTTGTATTGGTTTTCTACTGTATAATCTACTAGGGTTAGGCATCCCCTAACCCTAGCCTCATCTAGAAGGACTCAACCATAATTACAGGAATAATCCTAGCCCTTACCCCTTATTCACCAATATATAACACGAATTAATGAATATGATATTTTAATATATTGATATAATTTTATGTAAATTCATTGTGTGAAATAATATTTGCAATATTTCCAAATGACAACTAATATCAATTTAAACTGCACGTTTTCTATATAATATTAAAAAATGATCACTTAACACTTTTGAAGTTATTGGGGTCCCTGTAGTCTTCGCGTTACAAATATCTTACCCTACCACCACTCGAGTTTGATATTTATGAGATATAAAAATGTAGTAAAAATATATAAGCCCTTCCCCCCCCCCCCCCTCCTTTTTTTAAGAAACCCAAATTTCTGCATATTTTATATTTATTCTACATAATATAAAAGGCATTTGCCCTATTTTTATTTCGATAATCTTAAAAAAATTTTAATGGTAGAACATGTTCATTATTTGAAAAAAAGAGAGATAGGGAGATACTTTCTATGACACGTTGATTTGGTCAGCTTATAAAATTAGCTGAAGAAATTTATTTTATAAACAGTGTAAGTTTGCTATACCCCAAATGTGCCATTGGTTAGGGTTGGAGGAGAATGGATTTGCCGATTCTTTAGTGCTATGTATTTAAATTGTGGTTGAGTGTCTTTGGTAAATGAAAATTTCATCTATTTAAAAGTATTGTTTTATTAAAAATAATAAATATCAATGTCTGGAAATACAAGTTGATGAAAACAAAAGTTTATATATCATGATGACTTCTAAAGTATACTTTCCGTTTTTCGTGGTTTCTTTAGCCTCTAGCTCCTTAAATTCTAAATCGAACAATGGCCTTTTTTGACCAAATTAACAGAATTCACAATTTCAGGAATATCCAAACAAAAATTTCAATTTTTTTTAAATAAATATTTTTTTGTAATCATCTTAAATAGTGTGATTTAAAAATTGTTTAGTATATACTTTTATAAATAAGTATTTATATAGAAATATTTCGCGCGGCACTATATATTATTAGTTACAAAAAATATTATTTAAATTTTGAATTTAACCAATTAGCTGTTCTGAATACAATTTTCAATTAAAACTTTTTTAACATTTTTCTATTCATTCTTTAAGGTCAACTCACTAAATTTGATTAGAAAAAACGGTAAATGGAATTAAAATTCTTAGAGATGGTTGCTTTTAGCTGGTCTGTGTTAATTTTATTAGATTAAAAGAAAACTAATAATAATTAAATGGTTATGCTTGAGAATCTCTAAAGAATACATACTACAACTATGCTCTAATATCTTGGATCAATATAAAGCAATTTAAACGTTTGGTATTAGAATGTAGTGCATGAATCGGTGGTTTTTAACCCGCTAGCACTGGGGGTCCATACGGACCCCAGCACATCTTGAATTTTGATGTGACTTTTTACTTAAATATATAATAAACCAAATTAATTTAAAGTTTGGTCTAAGTAAGTCTAACAAATTTCGTTAGTAATAAGAAATTCTTTTGAGATTTTTCAATTTTTGTGGTATTTTGGGCTTTTATATCATAAAACGTTTTTTGTTGTTTAGTGTTATTTATTTAATATTTTTACATATTAAATATAAAAAATGTTGTAGTGTGATATGAATTATTTTTTTTTCTCTTCAAAATATTAAATTTTTATAATAAATAATAGCTAAAAATAATTTTAAATCTCATATTTTTTTCATAAAACTTTTTATATATGTCCTATAGACCTAAAAACACGATTTTATTAATAATATTGATACATTTTATTTAACATGATGAATTAAATCCAATATGAGAATAAAAAATTTCACATTTTTAGATTTATTTCTACTTTTTGTCGAAATAAATTGGCAATACTCATTAATAATATATATAATTCTATAATTAAAGAACGTTATAGAGGTTTAATAATGGTCCTTGTGGTATCCACAATAGCATTTATCGTTACAAATTTCTAACCCTACCCCCGGATTAAAAACATGCATTTATAATAGAAATTATATGTGTTACTTCTCCTCTAACAATTATGATTCTAAATTTTGACTCCTTCATAAAGCTCGAATTATAGAAATCAACGGGAGCGTCAGTGTCTAATTCAGAATCGTTAATGTATACCTTCATATAAATTCTGCCATTTCCGCCATATGTCAAAGGAAAGTTATTTCTTAAATTAAAAATGTATATTAAGATAAAAAAGAGCATCTATAATTTAACTTTATAACTTATCAACCTATTAAATTACAACCTTGCAAACATGCCCGCGATAGTTTTGATATATTAATTAAATCTTTTAAAATTTTTCAAGCTTAATAACACAGGTCGACAAAAAATGGCGACCAATTTTAAACATATATATTTTGAAAGAGTTTTTTTAACACATTCCAAATATCTTTTCCGTTTTTTTTGAATAGGTCTAATTTTTTACCTAGATGGGTTTAAAAGTACCAAAAACCTCAATATGTCCTATATTTATAGGCACTTTTCGTGCCTTTAAAATAAAAATAAATAATAGAAAAATATATTTTACTATTGAAAAACTCTTATATTGTTATATAACTTTTTTAGAATTTACTTATCTCATTTACTTTTTTAAATATTTGATTTTAAAAAACTCAAAATTTCCAAAAAATACGCGTCTGAAAGTCTATGCTTCAAAATCATAAAAAAATAAAAAATTATTCAGAAGAGTACAAATAACATTTGAGATATGTAATAAATAAATGCGATTATCAAATAAGTATTATATTTTTCATAAATGATAGAAGATAATGAAATATAAGCACATATAAAAAGTGAAAATACTACCCAAGCAACCTTTTTGTTTATATTTAACATATCTTACTACACTACATTGAGATATGTAAGTAAAAGGGTTGGCAGATAATGCCAGTATTAGTAGCAGCACGCACCACAATCTTTAATAGCCCCTTTTTAATATATAAAATTTTGAAGCACAGACTCTTAGACTATTTTTTGGGAATTTTGAGTTTTTTAAAATCAAATATTTAAAAAAGTAAATGAAATAAGTAAATTCTAAAAAAATTGTATAACAATATAAGAGTTTTCCAATAGTAAAATATATTTTTCTATTATTTATTTTTATTTTAAAGGCACGAAAAGTGCCTATAAATATAAGACATATTGAGGTTTTTGGTACTTTTAAACCCATCTAGGTAAAAAATTAGACCTATTCAAAAAAAACGGAAAAGATATTCGGAATGTACTCAAAAAACACTATCAAAATATATATGTTTATAATTGGTCGCCGACATAAAGTTGTTATTTGTCGACCAGTGTAATTATTAAGCTCTTTTATAAGTTGTTTTTATAAAAATTTTAATTTCAAAATTTTAAATTTTTTTTAAAAAATACAAATTAGGTATTTACTTGGGAAAAAGGTTTACGTATATTTTGGTTTTTTTAAATTAATCTAAATCATATCTGTGAGACAATTTAGAATTTTTTAAAAATTGACCATTTTTTTTTAAATAAAAATCATTAATCTTTGAACACGCCCTCACGCAGAGTGTAAGTTAAATTAAGCATATTACGCCTTGTATTCATTAAATCCATTTTCAATCCACTCATTACTGATACAGCTACCGGTAAATGGTTTTGTGTCCAGGATTGCGCAACTTTCATCTTTTTTTCCTTCATCTGTCAATGTTATGAGTGGTCACGTTTTTGTCACATATAACCCAAGGTCAATTAAGTTGGTATTAAACAATGCCCCCTCGATTATTACCGATACATGCTAATTCATACTTAATTGACCTTAGTAAATATATGGGCAATTGCCTTACTTAATATAGAACAAGCTGAAATAACTTGGGCTCACAAACATCGCTTTTACATGTTAAAATTTACAATTAAAAATTTAATTAAAATTTTAAAATAAATTTCTGTGTTAACTAGCCGAACCGATTATAGAGCAAAAGCCAACTTGTCGACGGAATTAAGGTACTTAAAAAGCCTATTATTAAATTAAATCTCAAAATTTTTCAAGTATAGGTCATAAGACACCTCAAAAAATCGTACCAATTTTTAGCTTCCTCTAATATATACAAATTATTTTATAATTAGGACGAGACGAACCCCGACCTTAAGTCGGCTTGGAAAAAAGGGCCGTTAGATCCGGCCTAGACTAAATTTGATGAATTGACGGCTTTTTTACTAGCAATTTATGATTTTGATCGTATTATCTCATATTTTTTACCAGCTTCGGCTATTTTCGTAGGTACATTTTAATAAAAAAATTGAGACACATTTACCAACAATAAAACAAAAAAATTTAAGTATTATAAATTAGTAAATTTTTTTTTTTTGGAAAAATAAAATTTTAATTATATATTTGGCACTTGGATGTAAAGAGGACACAATATTTTATCGGTAATAAAAAATATTATTAGATCTTTTAATATTTAATATTAAAGAAATTATATTTATGAGATTTCCAGCATTAATATATTATAATATCAAATTAACAATGTTAAGTATAATTAATAAATTATAAACAGGTAATATATTAAATATAATATATGAAAAAAGTAATTAAAATAATTTAAAAAGTAAATTAAAAATAATATAAATATTATATTTACTAAATTTTACAGTCTTCAGGCCACGTATTTTTAAAAAGAAAATAATTATTTTTCCAAATTTCTATGGAAATTTTTTGCCTTATGCTCTAAAACTCGGAGAAATAAAATTATTTTTAATTACAATTTTTTTGAAATTTCAAAGCTTCAGGACCAAATGATCCTGAAGTTGTGGCAATAATTGGTATAAAAATATTATCGGAATTAAAAAAACAATATTTTCTTGTCTTTAAAATTTCGGCATTCAAAATTGAATCAAAATTATAATTTGAAGGGGCCAGAGGATCAACATAGGTGAAAACCCAAAATAAAGGTTTCCCCTCAAAGAAGGGAACAAGAGTTTTTCCATCCGGTTTTTTAGAATTAAAAGATAAAACAGGTTCTAAAACACACGGTATATTGCCTTTTAAATAAAAGTGGCGATATGTCATTAACCTTATTGTGTCGCCTTATCTTTGAATTCGACAAACAATGTAAGGGATGCCGGCCAAAACTATCGGTGAGAGTCTTGCATTTCTGAAAATGTAAGGAGTTGAGAAAGGGATTCCTAAACGCAAATACAAAGCATATTGAAACGCTTCGTTAGGAAGTAATTGATTACACTGGACAACAAAAAAAAACAACATCAACGATTTTTTGAGGGTAAGAGAATTTTCTTGCGATAACGAATTCGGGTTTAGTTTTTTTCCAATGCCTCCAATTTTTTTTAAAACCGCGTCCAAAGTTGAGAAAATAACTCACAAAATATCTTTAACTATGAATTTTTCAAAAAATCTATTATTCAGATTCTTTGTAAAAAACATATCTGAAAAAGGTTATTACCTAAAATTATTAGTAATTTACTTTCAAGTTATTTTGGATCAAAAAATGGATTTTATGACGAAAGCCACTAATTTTATAAAAATGAAAAAATAAAAAAACATAAAATATTTTAAAAAAATTTAAACCCCTTACGTTAATAATGAATGTTTCCGTTATCTAATTATATTTTTAAACTTTTGTTATTAGCCATAGGTTTTATGATATAGAAGCCCAAAATACCCCAAAAATCGAAAAATCTCAACTTTGACACCAAATAACTAAAAATCGAGGCATTGGCTAAAGTTCTAATTTCATATTCGTGATCAACGCCAAAAACTTGACCAAAAACCATAGTTGCCAATTGTTTTATTATAATTCTAATTTTAAATTTCTAAAAACTCACGCTATTCGGCAATTTTGTGTTAAATTCACCCTTAAACTTCTAAACTTATTCTATTATATTGTTTTAAATTAATTTTTTGAAAATACACTATTGAATTTATTCTATTTTAATTTTTACTTTTTAAGAATATATAAATTTTTATTTAATTATATTTTTGCATATTATAGAAGGCTATTTTATTATTATTCTATTTAAAACTATATGAATATATTTTTAAATTAAATTTTTTTTAATTCCTTGTGATATATTAAACAATCTGCTATTTTTGAAATGGATGAAAATAATTGCGAAATAATTTTGGATGAAGATGAAATCGTATCAATTGATTCTAATTTATCCATATTAAATGGGATATATTTCAAGATCAAAACAAAGAAAGGAAGAAATATCATAGCAACCTGCCTAATTTGTAGTAAAGATATTTCTGGACAGATAACTTCTACATCCAATTACATCAGGCACTTAAAGGTAAATTATATTCTATTATAATTTTTATTTAGAAATTACATTTTATAAAATATGAGGAATATTTAACATGCAAAAATAAGAAGGTGCCAAAAGCTGTTAATCAAGAAAAACTGAAATTTTCCATTATTAACACATTTAAATTATCATAAGAAAAATTTGATCAAATGCTTCAGAATTTCATAATTAATAGTTTGAACCCATTGAGCATTGTTGAACAACCTTTTTTGGAATTACTATCAGGTATTACTTTTTGTATTTTTGCATGATTCTTGACACCATTGGGCAAATTTAAAATTAAAATTTTTTAATTATATAAAGTTTATTAAAATAGCTCTTAGTCTTGCTGCCTAAAAGACAGTTATAGCTTCAAATAGGCTGTCAAATAATGATTTGTTTTAAGTTAAACTTTTTCTAACAAAAAGGTGGCTTATAAGAAATTTTTTTAAAAGTTATCAACACGGCTTTTATCTGATATAAATTTTTATATATCTATAAAATAAAAGATCATATAATTTTAATTAGCAATAATACAATTTTAATCCTATAAAAGTTTTGTTAAAGTAAATGCAACTTAAGCTAGTTAATACTGAATATTAAAATTAAGTATTTAGAGAGTGATATTTTATTTTTACAATAATCAAAACTTTAAATACTTCATTGTGTATTATATATAAAATTAATTTAGATGCAGGACAAAAGTAAGTAATTTTAATTATTAATAAATGTAGCATACTAATTGATCAAGAAAGGAATAGTTATTAAATGACACTCATATAATAAATTAAAAAATACATTTTTTTTATTTATCAAAGCAATAAAATATAACCTATAAACAAAAGCTTTTTTTTGCAGATTTTGATTTTTTTTATTTTATAGTAATGAATAAAAGCGTTGTCGTCATGTCTAGAAGAACTCTTGAAAGAAGAATCATTGTTACATTTGAAAATCACCAGGCTTCACTTATGGACATTTTTAAAGATAAAACCTTGGCTACTACTTGCGATATATTTTCAACAAAGCATCGAAGTTATTTCGGGATGACATGTCATTTAGTAATTTTATTTCTTATAATTTGTAGATATCTGATGATTACACGCGATTATCATATGCAATAGCCCTCAAAAGGTTTAAAGGCGAACACACGTATGAAAAAATATACGAAATGATTGAGGATATTTATTCGCAATATAATATCAAAAACAATGTTGTTGCCACCATAACCGACAACGGAACTAACTTTTTAAAGGCGTTCAAGGAATTTGGTATTCCTTCTCAATTATTTGATATAAATGACGAGCATGAATACGAAATTGAAGTCTACAGTAATAAATCTTTAGAAGAATTTTCAGGATTATTACCCAAACATATACGGTGCGCATGTCATACCATAAATTTAGTTTTAACAACGGATTTGTACAAAACAATTAATAAGCACAGCCATATTCAAAAAATTCACTACAGTGTGCTGTCGAAGTGCACATTGTATTGGCACAGCGTTAACCGACCAAAATCTTCTGAAGTCATAATGTCCATTCTAAACAAGCAACTAATTGTACCTGTCGTTACACGGTGGAATAGCCTCTATGATAGCTTCAATTGTTTATTATCCAATCGTTCTAAATTAAATGAACTTTCAAAGATGCTTGAGCACCCGCCATTTAAAGATTTAGAACTCAATTACATTGATACTTATGTTAAAGCTACAAGTCCTTTAGCACAAGCTATAGATTTATTGCAGGGCGAAGATCACTCATATTACGGGGATTTGGCCCCCGCATTATTTTCAATAATAAGAAAATTGGAAATTGAAAACTTTTCAGAGGGTCATGGGCTCATTCTTTCAAGATTAATTGCCAGCTTCCTAACAGAACGTTTTAAGGCAATATTTGATTTTTCTGATACCTATGTCTTATTAGCAGCAGCCTCTCATCCCTGGCACAAAGCTCGATGGGTTAACGATGAGGAGAAGAAAAAGCTTTTAACGAAGTTGTTGATTTTAGAAATTACGAAAATGGTTAGATCTCCAGAACCTATTAAACTATAATTGCACCATCTAATACCTCCCCGAGCGATGATTTTTTCGGTTATGGTAGTCATAGCAATATCACAGCATCTAATACGGTTGAGTTGGAGGTTTCGAACTTTATGAAAGATCCTTCGAGTGATATAAAATCATTGAATTTATATCCATTAATAAAACCCATATTTATAAAATACAACACTATTCTTCCATCGTCAACCCCGGTTGAGAGATTGTTTAGTTTTACTAATTTAGTTTTTACACCAAACAGGAGAAGACTAACGGATGAAATGCTAGGAAAATTAGTAATGTTAAAAAAATAATAATTATTTATGTAGTTATATACCTGTCACCTGTTCTTTTTATACCAGTAATGTATAATTCTGTATTTTTCATGTTACAAATAAATGTAATAAATATATAATCATTTAAGTCGCTTTTTGTTTACAATTTTAAATATGATCTGTGATTTAGTTCATTTTTCTTTCGAATCAATAAATACTATTTATGATTTGTGATTTTAGATTCTTTTTAAAAAAAGATTCGCGATTTAAATAAAAAAAATTCATTTGATTTGTATTTATGATCGAAATCACTTTTGCGTGATTCGTGCCCAAGCCTGCTATAAAGCAAATTTTGTTCTTTTCATGGAGAAGGAGAAAGCCCCAAAAAATATGGGGGCACCAGTGGGAAATTTCCATTAAAAATAAAATTTACCACTTTGCAAAAATTGTTGATTATAAAACTAGAAGTATCAATTTCTATAAGGTCCTTTAAAAATATAGGTCTAAAAAAGTCTAGTCCTAGAGCAGAGTCTGTTGGAAACGTTTTAAGAGCTTTAAGAATTTCATTTGGTGATATTTCCATTTTTGTATTTAAAATTGGGAGAATAAACTGGTTAGCTTAGGGTTTGTCTTTTGATGGTTCGATTGTTTCGGGATTATTGGGTGCAATTGAATTATTGCCCTAAAGGATGATCCTTTAAGATTAAAATTATTAATTTTATTCGAAATTTTTTTAAAAGATTGGTCGGTAGGCTTATGGGAAGTTTGGAGCTGAAAAGGAGGGGAAAAAAGCCTGGTCGTAATTATTAATTTTAGATTTAATAAATTGGACAAGGAGTCTCATCAAGGGGGTCTGGGATTCCTAATATCAAAGTTGAGAATAAAATTAATTTTTCCCAATTATCTTGGTTAGGGGATTCCACCAAAGTAGATAAAATTTTGGAAAAAACACCGTAAACGGCATCTATCGCACTTTTGGGAACCATTGATATTGTGGGTTCACATTTAGCCAAAATTTGGGTTCCGGGCTCTAATAAAAGAATCTGCACATTTTTTATGTAAGTTTTATTGTCATACAAATTATTTGTTGCTTGCCCAAATGAATTATAATCTTGAGGAAGAGGGGGAAGATCGGGTATTAAGACTTCGGGGATTAGATCCGACTGAGGCTCAATTATTAAAAGGGCCTCCGGTTTATTGCTTCCCGGGCATCTTTTATCCTTGGGGCCGTGGAGTAATATTAAATTATTATTCTTTAATGAAATGAGCCTAAAACAAACAGAACAATTTTTTTTCAAAAAAATCTACTGAACCAAACGTTAAAAAAAAATAAAAGGACAGATGTGGGTCAGCGGGGGAAATCTTAAAATGGAAGATTGAACACCTTACAGGGTTAAAATTGAGCAGGATGGGTAAACAAGTTTTGAGATATCGATGTAAAATTAAAAAAAAACACATAAAAAATAAAAAAAATAAATGAAAAAAAATAAATAAAAGTAAATGAAAAAAAAATTAATAAAAATAAAAAATTTACAAATTTAAACTTTTTTATAATTAGGTTAATGCTAAGCTAAAATAAATGTCCAAGGTAAATAACTAATGTGAGGTTGGTTGTTAGGGTATAATGGGTGCAAGTTGGATGTTAAAATAATTAATTAAAGATGAAATGATTTGAGTTGTAAAGTTGTAAGCATAGTATACATGCTGTATTGTTCATTTTTTGTATTTTAAAAATAATTTTTTGCCTTGTAATATTGTTTTTAAATCTTTGTTTTTTATACATTTATTAGAAATACATTGTTTGTGGTTGCTCTTAAGTTTGATTAGAAAAAAATGTTAAGGATTAGAATAACCAACAGCCTATTTATGGCTCAAAACTCTCAAATTACCTAAATTTCAACCGAAAAAGAAATTGTTTTTCATATAAAAATCCTTTGCAAATGATGTTTATCATAAATGAGAAATAATATTTTTTAAGTATATCAAGCTCTTAAGCATTTGCAATACAGAATATTTCCCACCCAAACTAAAATAAGACACGATATATTATATTAATATTTTTTTAAATCATAAACAGTACAGATGTGTGAATATGCAAATAATAATTTATATTTTAATCTTTTTCTTTATTTTTTAACATATTCAATGCCTATAGCTGGCAGGTTTGATCTTTATAATTAACTCATAAGTTTAAAAAAAGTTGTGTTTATAACCTTAAACCTAAGAGAGTAAATTTAAGCTCTCTACTTACCCGCTGTAAATTTAACGACAAGTTTATCCTTAAAAATCATTTAAGCACTTTTAATAAGAAAAAATTCTATATAAAAATGTTATAACTCCCTATGTGTGCCTTATAGCTTTGACAACGTTATTACAGGTCAACAATTATCAATGTCAAAATAAATAAGCTTATGAAAACATAAAAGCATATATCCCCAATTTGCAAAGTAACATTTTAATTTTTTTTTTGTTTTTAAATCGTTAATTGACATTTTTTTGGAATTTACAGTATTAATACTGATAGAGATAAATAATAATATACATTGTTTTTATAACATTTTCAAATAATAGTTACTCTAAGAATATATAGATTTTGAAATTCATAAGTTCATATAAAGATAGGGTAATAAAATCAATATCTTGGAAAATATATACCCTTTATAAAAATTTTAACATTAGACCAACATTAAAAATTTTAAAATATTTGATGATTTTTTTAATTTGATAAGTCTGGCTTTATTGAGTTTAAAACATTATAAAAACAAACTAATTTTGTGTTCAGTTCTTTTTATAAATGTGTTTTGTACAATTATTATCAAGGGGCGGTTGTATATTAAATCTTTAAACAAAAACCGCCTAAATGTTAAAATAGTAGCCGCGTAATTTCCATAAATTGTGTTTAAAACGAGGGGCAAAATGCCTTGACGCTATTCTAAATCGAATTCGTTTTTAATTGCCCGTATAAATGTACAGGCAAATAGTATATTTTAAATCTGACACTAACCTTAATATAAACAAAAACTAACATAGACATAATTCCAACTCAAAATAAACTTTACTTGATGCTTCCACCTTAAATTAATATAAAAATAAACGAGTAACCATAACGCGTGTTTGGTGCGTTGCCTTAAAATAGCACTTAACAACAGAAAAAAACAACATAAATGATATTTACAGATTTTTGTAGAATTTTTTGGGGATCATGGTGGGCAGTTTAATTGATGTCTCCTAAAAAATTTAAAATTAACTCAAAAATATAATTTCTGAACTTTAAAAAAAATTAAAATTTGGTGAAATTGAAGAGTATAGTCTCACAATATTAATAAATTTGCTATATTAGAACTCAAGTTATTTATATCTAAAAACTTATATATAAAATGTAATTCTTAAGTTCATTGAACTTTAAAATCAACTTACACTCAACCTCTACCCCTTATCTGCTCCTTACGTTTCATTCCCATTATTTTTTTTATCACACTCTCATTTTTCCTCTCTCTTTTGATATATTCCGCATCTAGGCATTTGTTTGGCTTAATGGTATTATAAAAGCGCCGCTTGTATATTTTTAATAAATTGTGTAGGTTATTATTAGGTTATTATTAGGGTTAGGTTAGTCTTGGGACGTTATGTTTAGGGTTAGGGTTCGTGTTAGAATTAAATTAAAGTAAGGGTTAAATTATAGTTAATGTTAGGTTTAAATTTGGATTAGTTTTGGGGCGGGATGGTTTTACGGGCTAAAGGCTATAAATTTTCGCTTTTACATATGTCAACAAATTTTGACGTATGATCTGAGCTATAAATATCAAACCTGTCATTCTAGGCAATTTCAAATTTTTTTAGTTATCAACAATTATTCTATAAATATTGAAAATAAAAATGTCAGAAAAATAAAAAAAAATTCACAAAAATATACTGAAGTCGTTTTTTTCATAATTACAAATCTAAAATGCTAATTTTAAACTTCAATTAATATTTTAAAAAATTATAACATATTGTGTCAAATTGCTTGAGAAAAATTCTGTAATCTAAATGCTATTATTGATATTAAAAAAATTTTATGTTGCATTATTTGAGATGATTAACATAAGCTAGAATGGTTTGTAGGGAAACAGTCTGGAACATTTTTCAAGGGTGTTCTCGAGGTCTTAAAATCTGTCAATTTGGTAAAAAAAGGCCTTTTACCTGATATGGACGAATCAGGAGCCGAAGGCGATATAGCAACTAATTGTGTTTTAGCTTCTTTTTCAAAAAAGTTACATTGTTATAACTTTTTGTGTAAGTAAAGGGAAATATGTGCATAGATATGAACTATTTCATTTTTATGTTCTTGTTTTAAGAATAAAAATAATAAAGGTTGCTTATTGAATTGATTTATAATAAGATAATTTTAGGCAATTTATATCCGGGTGGCTACTCCAGGATATCTTTCAAGAACATATGGATAAAAAGGTTTGATATATGCTTTTTATTAAATAAGAATTATATTATGATATTATATTTAAATATAGTATATTGTTCTATTTAAAAGCTAAAGGTTTTATTATATAAAAAAACTATTTGTGCAAGTCGTGATGACACAGCTGAATTTAGCCCATCAAAATTCTTAAAATAATTTTAATTACTTTCTTTTCTAAGAATAATTTTATTATTTAACTAAGAAATTCTAATTATAAAAAAACTCTGAGTCCGCCAAACCAGACCCATTCATCAAAGGCTACGACACCTTCCTTTTTCAGGGGTCGTCGTAGAAGCCTTTTTCCCGACGTTCCAGTCGATGGTGATTAGTTGATCTGGATAGCTTAGTCTTTAATTAATTGATCTTGACTAACTACAATAAAAGAGTTCTATAATAAGAAAAAATATTTTTTGTCATTGTTCCCTAAACGGTGATTTATTTGTGTGGAACTGTGGAACTTTCAGGTTGTTGCTAGTGCTTGACAGAGGCGTGTTAATTTTAACTAATTCTTGCGTCTTTGCTTTATTTTTGGGGACCATGATCTTAATTCGGTAAAAAATTTGCGAGAGAGATCGGATCCCTTGGCAGAAAAGGATATAAGTTGAGTGTCAAAGACTATAATTTGACTAAGATTTAAGCAATTACGTTTATTGATGGGTATTATATTAGCTTCAATCTTGTTTTCATTATCCTTTTTTTTATCGGTTGATGTATCACTCGTTGCGGGTAAGAAATAAAAATTGCAACTTTTTCAATTTACCGTGTTAGACCTATTTTTACGTGTGGATATGAATGAATTTGACTTAAAGGAAATGACGGTAGCTGTTAAATTTGTGTTGACTGTTCTCTGTTCTTGTTTTCAATCTTGTTCTATTTTTAAAGTTACGTCACCTCTCTTTGTGTGCGGCCTGCGTTAGTCGGGTTCTGTGTACAAGTGGTTTACCATCAGTTGTTGATCAATAAATTTATTATTATTATTATTATTATTATTATTATTATTATTTTTTCCGCTCCTCTACGATGAGCCTAGCATCAGACGACTTTTGACGTACTGGTAACATACATTTAGGGTAATTCTAGGTCTTACACTTTCAAGATTTATTGAATAACCTTATAAAAAGAAAAACGGGTATCTATTGCGTGACCACCTTCTTTTCCATTAACATACAAAGCCTTGATTTCGATGTTGAGGTGTGATCTCCTCTTGAAAAATGTTTTGTCTGTGTAGATTTTTTGTTGGGTTGGTGTTTCAGTAGAGTGATATTTAATTGTGGATTTTTTGAGTATCAATGTTACCTAAATAGTTCATACTGGTTTAAAATATTAAAAGTTTAAATTTAGTTACTGCCGATGTGATTGGGATATCAATGATCAGTTTTTATAAAATAACGAAGGTGGTGAGAGAGTGAAGGAGGGGAGGGGGGGGGGGGGGGGGGGGGTAGAATCAATTATATGACGAATATCGATTCTTTATTGCCTTCAGAGATTTACGCAAGAAAATATGTTTAGAATAGAATGTATCTTACTGTCTAGTTTAACGCCGTCCAATGTTTATTTATCAAAGACCCTTCATATTACCGACGTACCGATCGGCAATGATCTAATGTCTAAGCCAAAATGTTTTTTTAACGAAATTTTTTTAATTTTCCCTGGTTCGTCCTCGAATTCTACTGCACAATTGTTTTAGGAAGAAAAAGAATAATAAAGGTTGCTTGTTGAATAGATTTATAATAAAAAAATTTTAGGGAATATATATCCTAGTGGCTAGGCCCAGTGTCTCCTACTCCGGGGGGGGAGGGGTAGGAACCAAGCGGTTCCAAAAAATCGGCCGAGGGGGGTAGGTATTTGAAAGGGGTAGGTATAGTTATGGGGGTATTTTAAAAAGGAGGGTAACTATAGCAGTCAAAGTGGGTAATTTATTTATAATATTTTTCTCAATTTTTTACACGTCTACACACAAAACATATATAACACTGATCGACAAAAAATGACTTCATATTTTATGCTTTCCGTTTTCCTATCTGATCTAGTTTTCATTTTATTTAAACATCGTGGTGCTTTCCGTTTTTTCCTACCTGATCTAGTTTTCATTTTATTTGCAATTAAAGTTGTCAAAAAATAACTTATTGGCATATTTTACCTAAATTTACTATATCAAAAAATTACTATCTTGCAACTCCAAAGCCCATTGTTTGATATGGGAGCCACAATCTCTTTAATAAAATGCACTATATCAAATTTGAGTAAATTACGAAGTTTGTTTTATTATATTAAAATGCAGATCAAGAAAAATTTGAAGTACTCATTGAGGATACCTCTAAATTTTGTAAAGAAAACAATGTTCATTTTAGTTTAAAACAAAAACGTGGCGAGATGTACGTAATCAAAAGGTAAAAATAGTATATAATTCATAGCTACCGTATTAAAACATATGAAAGCTTTGGATCTTATCTTGATGCTATTTCACGAAAGATTTAATGACGATACTTTACAATTTTATAAAGTAGTCTTTACCGAGTGAACACATAACGCACAAATCCCTTCTTAGATCACTCACAATACAGGTCATGAATGGTTAGAGGCGTTCCCCAGTAAGTTAAATAACACTAGACAACAAAATTTGGACAACCCTAAGCATCATTTATGGCAACTATGGTTGTGTCAAGTTTTTGGCGCTGATCACGAATATGAAATTTAAATTTTAGCCAATGCCTCAGATTAGTTATTTGGTGTCAAAGTTGAGAATTTTCGATTTTTGGGTTTTTTGGGCTTCTATATCATAAAACCTAAGGGTAGTAACAAAAGTTTAAAAATAAATTTAGATAATGAAAACATTCATTATTAACGTAGGGTCTAAATTTTTTTCAAATATTTAATTTTTTTTCATTTTTGTAAAATTAGTGGTTTTTGTCATAAATTCCGTTTTTTGATCCTAAAAAACTTGAAAGTAAATTGCTAAAAGTTTTATGTAATAACCTTTTTTAGATATGTTTTTTATAAGGAATCTGAGCCAATAGATTATTTGTAGAATTAATAGTAATGGAAATTTTGTGAATTTTTTTCTGAACTTTGGACGCGGTTTAAAAAAAATTAGAGATATTGGAAAAAAAATCTAAATTCAGGATTGTTATCGCAAGAAAAATCTCCAAAAAACCCTCCAAAAATCGTTAATGTTGTTTTTTTGTTGTCCAGTGTTATCAATAATTTTAAACATTTATATCATTTCATTATAATAAATAAAATTGAATTGATTTGAAGTGGCTGCTTATAATCAGACAAAAAATTAGGTGGGGGGAGGGGGGAGGGTAAAGTTACCCCTAAAATTTTGCCGAGGGGGGTAGCTCTTCTATGAAATTTGGGGAGTAGGAGACGCTGGCTAGGCCACCTTGATATTTTTCAGAAATATATGGATAGAAAGGTTTGATATATGCTTTTTGTCGTGCCAACTGGCACGAGCACATGTATGTTTATTATTTATTATTTATTAATTTAAATAATTTTTATTCTTTAGCTAGGAAGATAGAAAAAGGAGAAAAACTGCAAGTCAGGAAAAATTAAAAACAAAATCACTACATTTATTTTTTTTGTATAATTTTTTAAATATTATAAATTTTGTAATTGTGATAAATTATTTTATTTAATAAAATCGACAGCGACAAATAACTGGGACATTGAAGAATAATGGGGAAAGGGAAAAGTTATTATCTTGTTCCATTGAGGTAATCCGGGTGCCAAAAAAGGGGATTATAATAAATAGGGCGAGGGGCATTAGGATTAAGAATAAATAGTTTTCAAACTCAATTATTCAACTTTTATATTTATTTTAAACCATTTATAATTTCGTCGCTAAACGTAAGATTCTTCTTGCCCGGCACTCAGCCAAAGCCAACATAAAACAAGATCCTCTTTTTTAACAAAAAACTAAATTGACCCAAAAATAATATTATTTTTTCTTTTTCTTTTTTTAGGCTTCTCGTGTGCGTTGGCACGCGCACGACATTTTTCATTAAATAATAATTATGTTATGTTATAGATAAAAATAATATTATGATCTATTTAAAAACTAAAACATTTTTTATGAAAAAAACTATTTCTGCAATTCGTGATGACTCAGCTGAAAGCCCATTAAAATTCTAAAAATAATTTTTATTACTTTAACTATTCTAAATATAATTTTGCTTTAACTAAGAAATTCTAATTATATCAAAACGATGGCTCCACTAATCCAGACCCATTCCTAAAAGCTACGACAATTCTAAAATTTAATTAGTTAAGACCCAAAGTACTTTTAATAATTGAATGTCTTAATTAAATTAAATGGTGCATAATGTAATGTTTATAGTGTCCAATCTTTTAGAAGTGTTGGTGGATTTATTGGCGGGCGAGCAAATCACAATGCTGTCAGACGGTTAATAAACATAAACCCCTAACTCACATAAAGATCTAGTTTTTTAAGGAACTTTGGACATATTCTTTATTTTTAAGTTAAAGAATAATGGCGTAGAATTAAACCTGTGCCATAAAAAATTGGGTCAGAGGTATAAAAATGGGTTATATCTAAAGTCAAATAGGAGGAAAAAAGATAGTTTTTTAAATTTATAACTAAAGCCGCAAAATAAGGAGGAAAAAGCCCTTTTCAAATTGAATCTCGTATATTGCTTTCAATATTAAGAAAGATTAGCTATAAAAAACAAAACTTAAGCAGACACATAACAAACATTATGCTGATTAAAGCAAACCCCTTTTTTCTTAATAAACCAAAAAAATATGAAACTTACAAATGGAGCTTTTTAGAAAGGCCTATGCAAAAAGATTGTATACTTTTTATATTTTAGCCCTTTAAGTGGTTAGCGGAATAAAATCTTTTAATTACTGTCTCTATGTTTCCCCAAGCCTGGTTTAAACATTAAATTCTATATTATAGTCTAAACTAAAATTTAATCAAATGTGTTGTCATTAAATTGATTACTTTTATATCTTCGCACACATACATACATCAGTTTTCCTTTTTTTTAAACATGAACCGAGTTTTCCATAAAAATCCTATATTTTTAGGTTGAAGGCATCACTAGTTTGGTCAACATACGAGTATTTAGATAATAACTTATAGTAAAGAGAGGGGTCAAGTTTTTTACCGGGTATAGTAAGGCTTTCAAAAAAAGTTTTCCAGGCCAAAAAATGTAGAGGCGTGTTTTTCGTTAGGTTTCTAAGAACTATTTAAGGGAAGAAGAGTTTAATATTAATGAAAATAATAATAATAATAATAATAATAATAATAATAATAATAATAATAATAATAATAATAATAATAATAATAATAAAAATAATAATAATAATAACGAAACAATATGAGTAATTAAAAATTTAAGGTAAAATATAGAATAAATTATACGAGATACTGACTTTGAAAGCTTGCTTATTTTATAAGATTATGTTGAATAAAATCGCGATATTTGTGGGAAACAATAAGTACGTTGTCAAAAAAGGAATAATTTTGTCCCTGCCCGCTTCGGTACTCGATGGTCAGGTCATAGAATGAAAGTTAAAATTAATTTTAACTTTAAGTCAAGTATGTGATTGCATGGAGCACATTAGAATTAAACTAATTTGTTTAAGTAAACAGGCAATTAATAATTATTTTATTTGATAAATTTTTTTTTAATGAAATGACCCGCAGCTTCTGCGGAGGGGACAAGCGCTAAATGGAGATTTTAAAACAGCTCAAATTTAAAATTTTTACACTTCCTTATGGCGATTGTTTCAGAAAATATGATAATTAGATAGAATAAAAATTATTAACCAAACAAATAATTTAAATCTGAAAAATTTCTCAAACATATGCGACGTTCTCTGCAATCTCAAGAATAATAAAATAAAATATCTTTTTGGTTAAGAATTTTATGATTAAAAGCTGGTGAGTTATTTAATGTCCGCTTTCTAAAACTTGGAAGATTTCAAATGAATGGTCCGTTAATTATTACGGATTTGGGAAATGTTAGTTAATGTATTTATTAAAAAAAGCACGTTAAATTTAAATGTGTTTAACTTGAATAAGTTACGGCGAAAAAATTGTAAGTCATTAGTTATGATTTATACTAATAGTTTAAAATGCATGCATGCATGCAGCCTTTAAACGTCTTTTTTTAATAATAAATAAAACATCTTGGCTTATTCGAATTGTGAGAAGAATAATATACCCAAAATTAATATAAAATATGAGTTTGAGAATATGATATGTTAATAATTCTTTTTTTTAAAACTAAAAAAAAAAGACCTTTTTTATTTTTTACCGTTCTTTAAGTTACATGTTATTCTAGAAGAAAGTTAGAAATAAAAAACAACTTGCCTTCCGGCAGAGTTAGAGGAAATGGCATTTGCTTATATTACATAGGTCAACAAATATCAATCAAAAAAAAATTATGAAAACATTAAAGGATCTTCATGCTGGCATTATCTCGTTTTTTATACAATCCATCTTCGGTTATAAATACATATAGAAAAAATGACATTTTTTGGTTAGATTGACAGATTTTGCGACCTCAAGAAAACCCTAAAAAAAAATTTAAATAAATAATCCTCCTGACTTATTTATCGTCAATAATTGAAAAAATCAATTTTTTAGTATATCAAGCTCATCAGCATAGAATATACAAAATATTTAGCATTGACACGATATACTAACGATTACACTGGACAACAAATTTGGACGACCCTAAGCATCATTTATGGCAACTATGCTTTTTGGTCAAGTTTTTGACGCTGATCACGAAGATGAAATTAGAATTTTAGCCAATGACAAGCTCGTGGCCGTTAAAACTGGGACATTGCCGAATAACGGGGTCCTGAGGGGGGAGATACTAAAATATTCCATTGAGGTCATTTGAACGCCAAATAAAGGAATTATAGTTAATAGGGCGAGAAGCATTAGGATAAATAAATTCAGATTTTTATATTTCTTTTAAACAATTTATTAATTTTATCTCATCAAACATAGAACTCTCCTTGACCGGCACTCAGCCAACATAAAACAAAAACCTTTTTTTAACCAGAAAAAACTATTACTAAAAAAATTACCAAAAATAATAATAATAAAATTTCTTTTATTTTTTTTAGGTTTCACGTGAGCGTGGCTTTTCTTGTGCGTTGCCATGCGCACGATAGCCAATACCTCAGATTTTTAGTTATTCGGTGTCATGAGTTTTTTAAATTTTTGGGGTATTTTGGGCTTTTATATCATAAAAACTATAGGTAGTAACACAAGTTTAAAAATATATTTAGATAATGAAATTTATTAACGTAAGGGGTTTAAATTTTTTTCAAATATTTAATATTTTTTATTTTACCATTTTTGTAAAATTAGTGGTTTTCGCCATAAACCCCGTTTTTTGATTCTAAATAACTAGAAAGTAAATTGCTAAAAATTTAATGTAATAATCTTTTTTAGTTTTTTATAAGGAATCTGAATATGCCAATAGATTTTTTGTAGAACTAATAATAAAAAAAATTTTGTAAATTTTTTTCTGAACTTTGGACGCGGTTTAAAAAAATTGGAGGCATTGGAAAAAAACTAAACCCGCGTTATCGCAAGAAAATTCTCTACAAAACCCTCATAACAATGTTATTTTTTTTTTGTTTTCCAGTGTTATACATAAAAAATACTTGAAGTTAGCTGTTGTAAAAATGCAAATAAAAAACACCATCTTGTTTTTCTGATATATTGATGTTTATAGCCACTTGCAAAATTAATTAGTAACATTAAACGATTTTGAAAATCTCTAAGCAGATCAGCTCTGAGCTCATAATTTACAAAAGCTTGTGGACTTGTGTTATAGTTATGTTAATGTACAAATAAAACAAAAATCATTTAGACCTGTAGCCTTAATGAGGGATACCAAACATGTGAATAAGAAGCTCCTTTTTAATAAGTCCATTTGAGCCAAGTGATTTGGAAACGTAAATCTTTGCGAGGAATAAAAATTTATTAAATACATGATAAGGCGAAGTGTTTTTATTATGCATTGTTATATACAAGATGATCACGTTTTCCTCTAAATTCGTGCAATTTTTCGAGGTGTAAATGAAAAATTATTATAGTGGGAATTGCATCCAAACTGGAATTTTATTTTTTATGGTATTTTGGCAAAAGGTATTTCATTTGTTGAAAGGTTCGTACTTTATATACAACATTAATGTTTTTGCATAGGTTGCAAAATTTAAAATCTTATTGCTATTTTTTCAAGTTCATAAACATATATTTTTACGAACTCTTTTAGCATTTTTGTAAATATTCTGGGACTTTTTAAATTCAGTCAGCTGCCTTGAAATATAAATTTATAATATAAATATATTTTTTTGGTCTTGAAATCCCATTTGTGAATTGAAATTTTAATCTAATAATTATTATATATTTATACATAAAATTCTGTTTTGTTTTGTGTCGTAGCCTATCGTTTAAAGATTTACATTCGGGCTGAGTTATAGATTATATTATATTTAGATCTGACTAGCTGAATAATAATTGGCTTATCATATTTATATGTATTTTTGGTATTTTTTTTATTAATAATATTTTAATAAATAAAGAATTTACACTCCAAAATTAAACCATATATCTAAACATATTTAAATAATTTTGAGGTAATCGGCGGGCGGGGCGATACAAACCTACCTCTCCCAAAAGGCGCCGTATCTTTAAACAGCAATAAGAATTCAGCTGCCTTTCGTTAACTTTGCGATATGGCCCCTTAAACTGCTCATAGGCTAAGCAAGACAATGTTAGACATCCTTTACCGCCCGCTAGCCAAAATATAAACATTTTTGATGTCATACCGGTTTAAATACTTATGCCGCTCACACCTGAGCAACCAGCAGGCCATGACTGCACCTCTTAAATTCCATCCATCCTATCAACACGTCCGGCGACGGCATTTTTTCCAATAACCTAGGAACTTCCGCCACTAAAGAAACTTTGGCCGATGCGCTTAGCCGAGCGCTAGCTTCCTAGCTATTGCTTTACGGATACGCTCAAGGAATTATTGCAGTTCCAAACGAGACCGCTGGCGCCGGAATAAATTTAATTTAATAAAAGTTCTGGATTACAAGCGAATCTTGGCGGGAAAGGCACGCTTGCTGTACCAAGTACTGATTCTAGGGGCAGAACTTTAATTATCGCTGGAAAACAAAATTTGGACGACCCTAAGCATCATTTAGGGCTATGGTTTTTGGTCCAGTTTTTGGCGCTGATCACGAATATGAAATCCGAATTTCAGCCAATACCTCAGATTTTTAGTTATTCGGTTTCAAAATTGAGATTTTTTTGATTTTTAGGGTTTGGGCTTCAATATCATGTTGTTGTTGTTGTTAACCACTGCGAATTTTCAATATGGATGAAGGTGGCTCGGAGATGTGAGCGAGCTTAGAGCCGGCTAGAATAGGATTTGTCCATAGGTCTAATGGATTAATCGGGGTGCCATGTGATGGGCATGAGAGCCAGTGGTGGCTGTCTGCGGATTGCAGTCGTACACATGTCGTCAGATGCATAGACGCGGTTACGAAAATTGGCTAGTAGGTAGCAAACTTAGTTGTAAAAGAAGACACTTCTCTCGTCTAGAGAGAGTGGTTTCGGAGGGTGAAATGGGAGGGGGCCAGCCATTTAGAAGAATGGGGCAAGGCTTGTATGATTGGATGGTTTCTTTAACAGCGTTGGTGTGGATGGTGTAGTTGCTTAGTTGTAAAGTTTGGGTCAAATAGGTGTTTGACACGAGGAAGGCTGTATGAGGGGAGGGTGTTTTTCATTGAACGTGCTGGGCCAGCGAGAAGGAGATCGTGGCAGGGATAATCTGATGAGCAGGAAGCCATATATTGATCGCATAATAATTGAGAGTGTGGCCTGATGGGTAATATATGTGTTTTCTGATGTAGATGGTCAATTGGGATAGATTTGAGGCAGCCTGTAATGGTACGGAGAGCGCAATTTTGGGCAATTTGGAGCTTATTGAAGTTGGACTGAGAGATTAAAGGTGACCATATCGGGGTTGCATAATTTATAAGAGAGCGGGAGATGGCTTTGTAACTGATGGTCAAGGTTTTTTTGCTTTGTCCCCAGGAGGTTCTTGCCAAAGCTTTTAAGAGGTTGTTTCCTCTATTTACTTTTGCTGCAGTATTTTTAATGAGTTGGTTAAAATTTAGCATAGGGTCAAAGGTGAGGCCCAGTATTTTGGGATTTCGTACAAGGGGGAGTAGTGAACCCTTGGTAAATACTTGAGGATGTGCGTTGGTTTGACGTGTTTGCGGGGTGAAAAGAGTCACCGAGGATTTTGAAGGAGAGACTGCTAAGCAGCGGTTGGTAAATTAATCTGATAGTGTAACGAGGTAATCATTTAGGGTGATTGATAACTGGTCAACATTTGGGCCCGAGGAATAGATGGTAATGTCATCAGTGAGACTATGTTTATGTTTGAGGAGGGAGTGGGTAGGTCACTAATATATGCATTGAAAAGAGCAGGAGAGAGAACGGAGCCTTAAGGGACTCCCTCCCTGACGAGAAACAAAAGTTTAAAACTATGTTTAAATTACAAAAACATTCATTGTTAACGTAAGAGATTTAAATATTTTTTTAATATTTAATTTTTTTTATTTTTTTATTTAGGTAAAATTATTGGTTTTCGTCATAAATTCCGTTTTTGGATACTTAATAACTTGAAAGTATATTGCTAAAAATTTTATGTAAGAACCTTTATTAGATATGTTTTTTATAAACCTTTTTTAGATATGTTTTTTATAAGGAATCTGAATATGCCAATAGATTTTTTGTGAATTAATAGTAAAAGAAATTTAATTTTTTTCTGAACTTTGGACGAGGTTTAAAAAAATTTTAAGGCATTGGAAAAAAAACTAAACCGTCGTTATTGCAAGAAAATTCTCTACAAAACCCTCAAAAAATCGTTTATGTTTTTTTTGTTATCCAGTGTTGTTGAAAACGATTAGGTGGCAAATTGAAGGATTTGAACTCTCACAAGGATCATGCTTCCTATGGAAATATCTTTTCTTATGAATTCCTACCACCAGCCACTAATTAGCTTTAAATTATTAATATAAAGCTACAGGATTTGGGATGTTTGAATATGTATCTTTATTATATTATTATTATTATTGAAATATATCTTTAACAAACATAGAGAAGAGATATGCAGTCATGCATGTTTGGCCAATTTCTAAAGATAATTTTATTACTAACTTAGTCAGATATCCAAATATAATTTAAGCTTTGACTCAACCCAAATGGCTCCATAAATCATTACGATAGGCAACGACACTTCCCTCTTTCAGGGGGCATTAAACTAACCTTTTTCCTGACATTCCGCCAGCATGTTTTCCTGTTTTTTTCCACAAGTACGACACCGCCTTCATTTGTCAATCTGTTGCACATGGCAAAGGACTAATATTAGTCGCTCCATCCGTATTCTTAAAACACATCTTTTAGGTGTAACATAATAGGCTTATATCACGCTTACCGAGACCCGTTAATAAACGTGACGCACCTAACACTTAAACATACATATACATATAACTTATATTTGTACCTATCTTGATAGTTTCTCTAACTTACGCGCTTTGTTGATACTAGTCATGCAGTTTTATGTTTTACGTGTATAATATCTGACTGAATAAGCATACTATACTTAGAAATTAGCCGAATAAGCATGGATGATATTGTCAGCGTCCAAACGCAATATTCCGCCGGCGGAATATTGTCTGGACTTGAGCTCAACGTCCAAAGCGTATATTCCGCCGGCGGAATATAAATTGGCGTATAGTCAACGACCAAAACGCATTTTCGCCGGCGGAATATTGTCTGGACTTGAGCTCAACGTCCAAAGCTTATATTCCGCCGGCGGAATATAAATTGGCGTATAGTCAACGTCCAAAATGCATTTTCGCCGGCGGAATATTGTCTGGACTTGAGCTCAACGTCCAGAGCTCATATCCCGCCGGCAATTTTGCACAATTTAAGGGACAAACTAACTTAATGTGTTAAATTTTTAAATATCGATCTTTAGATGTTTTTGATTTTTTATGCTTAGATTATGAAATGTTAAATAATTATGGGTTAATTTGAAATTAAGGTTGAGGGCTAGAATGGTGTTTAGGAATATAGTATAATGCTCATCTTTTCAGCTCTGAGCGCTAAGCTCTCACTCTTTTCTCACAATACTCAGTAGCGGTGCGTGTTTTGTAGCTTCTTAAGGTGGTCGGTTTATATAGTAATTTCCTCGGTTCTCATATCGTCATCTTCCCACCGACCTCCTTGATGAATGGAAGAGTTTATAATACTTTAACCTGAGACCGGATTTGGCACACTCCGTCTCGTTACACACTGTTTTCTTTCTGTTCAGACGTCCATAAATCTACTTATCTAACTATTTTAGCATTATAGCGCAAAAAACAGGCAAATCTAAACAATCAAAATTTTGGCCCGGACTGACATTTCGGGCCTAGCGGCAGGGGCCGGGTGACATAGCCGGACGCTATTTAACCGGACGGGCTTTTAGGTCCCTAACCGAGAACACTACCAAGAAGAGCGCTAATGAATTTTAATAACCGCGTAAATTTTTATTTATACTTAATGGGCGGAAGACCTTAAAACGTCGATGTAAACAATGCTGTCACTTTAAATCCCCGAAGATCTTAGTGCGCAATAAAGTTATTAATGCTAATAGTTATAAAAAAACTTCAAGGTGCGTTAAAACACGAAGGTGATTATTGAGAGCGCGCGAAACTTCTAATACTAGAGGGACTGCACTGATGTCAGACTTTTAGGGAATATAAAACGATAAAAAACCAAAACCAAAACCTTTTAAGCTTTATCTCAGCTCTCTCGTTCAACCGTTTTAGAGTTAGGTCATTAAGGACCAGCTTGACCAGGCTTATTAAATACTAAATTGGTGTTAAGGTAATGGGAGGTATATTATAAGTTAAATATTTGCAATTTTTGTAGAGTAAATAAATAGCTTTAAACATTTTTAAAGTAAATTTTGAACTCCACTAGTCCCATTTATATTTTTATGCACCGATAAATAATTGAAATAATTTAAAATGACATTTAGCTCAATAAAATTTCAGGTTCAAAATATACCAATGTCAATATTTTGACAATTTTTTTGGAATTCTTGCCAATCTTTGAAATAAAAAAATTTATATGATAACTCCCAGCATATTACAATTAGAGTTTAAACCGGCCCGTAAAATTCCCGCCCAAACCATCTGGCAAATCATAACTTAGGCCCTGCCTGCCCATAATTATTTTTTTCATTTTTAATTCTGTTCGACTCAAATACCTCCCGGAAATATGTTAATAGCTATAAATTCTTGTTTGGGTTATCAATATACAGAGTGCCGGAATGTCTAGCACCTAGTTTTAATTCTCCATTTAAAATAATGTTTAAATGTTATTGCTTTGTTTCTGACAATATAAATGAGAGAACCAATACGCTTTGTCATTCTACAAAATTTTGTTTTTTCTTGTGAAATTGTAAAATACTTGATATTTTTGTAATATTTTATCCGAGCCCTCAATCGTTATGAATTTTACCAATTAAAAACTACATTATGTTAATGGTAACACAATGCAACAATATCAATGACACAACCGATTTTACGAAAACATAAAAGAATATGTTTCCATAAATCTTATTTCAAATATATCTTTCGTTTTTCTTAGTTTCTTCCGGCCTTGGCTCCTTACATCCGTCGATATCGAAAAAATGGCCTTTTTTGATCAAATTGACAGATCGAGAATACCCTAAAAGAATAACTTAAAAATCTGTTTTTCAGTTGAAAATACTTTTTATATATTTATCATATCAAATAATGATCGGCATTTAAATAATACAAAATATTTCGCGTCCAAACTTAAATGCGATACGATATATTAACGGTATTTAATAAAAGTTTTACTTTTTTTGGGTGAGGAGCTTTGAAATTGCTATGCGGCGACGTTCATAACCCCTTGTGTCAATAGAATTAAGCGCGTATCTTCGCCAATACCATAATATCCATCGAAATGACGCCGCACTCTCCGGAATATTGTAGCATGCAGGCTTTACAACCCTGGCATAGGTCGAAGGCCAGAGTCATTCACCTGCTAAAACAATGCCCCCTCTTGCCCTACATCTCTTGAAAGAGACGGCATACCCGTCAGAGCATAGCCCCTTTTAGCCCTGTCGGGTACTAGGCAATCACTTAACCTAAACTAAGAGCTAAAGAATTTTCGGCCAGAAAACTGGCAATATTTAATTATATTAATTTGAGACTGAGCCCTAAAATATCAGTTAACAATATATTATCACATTTATTTGAAGATATTAATTTCATGCAAGTATAAACTTTTATTCCTGCAAAGCAGAGCAGTGGCAAGTGGGTCATCAAAGAATGATTTACAACACGGACAGTCCAAGCACTTGTAACCAATCTTAATAAATAGTCTTGCTTTTTAAAAATTCCACCAATTACCTGCTCTCATATTAAACAGAAGGGAAGCTCCCCTGGGAGAGCGATAGAAGAAACAAAGGTAATTTAATTTCGGAAATTAAAAAAAATTAATTTTTAACTTTTCGTTCCTTCAAAATCATTGAATATGGGTGAGATGCCGAAAGAAAACTTTATGCAATCAATACTTTTTTTAAAGAAAAATAAAAAAGGTTGTGAAGTTTGAACTTAACACTTTAGTTGTTCTAAATATGCGAAAAAACTTTCAATTTATTTTTGTTTTTGAACCTTTTTTGTTTATTTGGCATTATTTCTAAATATTTTTAATGTTTATAGCTTAACTAAGTGTAATTAAAAATAACGATAACGGATTTATAAATCTTTCAGATGAGGTTTGATCTACCTAGTTAGCTCATAACTCTCCAAAATTTGTTGACCTGTGTAAGTAGGCGGGGCTAAAAGGGTTAGGTTGTGCCGGGATAAGAAAAACAGGGCGAGGAAAGTATTTTTAAGTGAATGATTCTGACTTTAACTTTGATAAGAGACAAACATTATGCTAAGAAAAAATGATGTCGGGCTTGGCCAAACTTTTTGATAAATTATACTTTAATTAAAATATTTTTGACAATACCCTGACCTGCATTATGCAGTTTAATTTCAGCAGTTTAAAAACTTGATATCGCATTAAACTTATTATGACAATTTGACTTTTTATAAATAACCAGGTAAAAAACTCATTTTGTAGAACAAAAAACCTAAAACAATGAATATTTGTGTTCGGGAAAATAAAAGACAAAGCTTCATGGGGGATTAAAGAGATTCGTATATTTAGCTGGGCCAGGTGTGAGTCGAAAATTAGGTAAGGTAGGCCTAGCCGGATATGCCAACTTTAATTATTTGAGCCTTTTTGACATCATAACTTTTTTTCAAATTCTTTAGATGCCTTGGCTCACCCAATAATCGGGTTAGGTCAGGCTATAATCTAAATATTTATATTTTCTTAAGATTTGTGAAAGTAAATTTTTATGATCGAGTGGAAGGTCGTTATGATTTATGACTAATATCACTTTTATCAACAACATTTTTTTCTTAATGGATGAGATAGGTTGCGCGTTAAAAAACGAAAAATTCTCATATGATCTTAACATTTTGCTGCACTAATCAAACATTATAAAGAAAAATTTTCATATTGAGTTGAGATTTTTTAAAAATAAGATTTTTTAACTTTAAAGAAACGCCATTCTAGTGTTTTCATTTTATCAAACTAAATTAATTGAAAAATTTAATATTGTCATAAAGCGTTTTTAGGCACTTTGGTAAGTTTTATAGACACCAGGATCCTCGGAGAATTTAAAGTCACCGGCGCGTTATTATATCTTAACCTTTTATGCTTTCGCCCATTTTCAGTTTAAAAAAAGTCGGTAAAAAATTATTAGCGCGCCTCTGTATATCTAAAAATTCTACGTGCTTTCACATATGTAGGTGATTAAATCGAAATTCGAAAGTCCGGCCCGCCTAAAACACAAGCCAGGATCGGTCAAAATTTATAACGGGCCAAATAAACTTGACTTTTATCTAAAATAGTATTTACGGGCAGCGCCTAAGCTTTAAATGTGCTCAACAAGAACTAGAAACCAATTTTTTAAGTTTAAATTAAAAATTTTCGGGCCTTATTTTTGGATTCTATCCAGGCCGGCCATAAATTTGAAAAAACATTTTTAAAAATATATTTGGCTGCCGGGCCAAGTTTAAAATCTAAATAACATCTTTATTGCCTGCTTTCAAAAATCCTCAGCGCCATTCTAAGGGCTTTCAGATGCTTTGATCTCTTTTATTGTCTAAATTACTTTTAAACTTAAAGCTTATTAATATTGGCCATTCCGTTATACATTAGGTTCCCCCTATACTTTATATTATTACATAAATTAAAGAGGCGTCCATATGTATTTATGGCACGCGGCATAGGGTAAAAAGAATTTATATTAAGAATTGCCTTCTAAATATTTGAACATATCAATACTTTTGCTTGATTTTTAATTTCATTTCCTTTTTATTCAAATGAGCTAAATGTCATTTTAAATTATTTCAATTATTTATCGGTGCATAAAAATATAAATGGGACTAGTGGAGTTCAAAATTTACTTTAAAAATGTTTAAAGCTGTTTATTTACTCTACAAAAATTGCAAATATTTAACTAATAATATACCTCCCATTACCTTAACACCAATTTAGTATTTAATAAGCCTGGTCAAGCTGGTCCTTAATGACCTAACTCTAAAACGGTTGAACGAGAGAGCTGAGATAAAGCTTAAAAGGTTTTGGTTTTGATTTTTTATCGTTTTATATTCCCTAAAAGTCTCAGTAAGTCTGACATCAGTGCAGTCCCTCTAGTCTTAGAAGTCTTTCGCGCGCTCTCAATAATCATGTTTTAACGCGCCTTGGTAAGTTTTTTTAATAACTATTAGCATTAATAACTTTACGCACTAAGATCTTCGGGGATTTAAAGTGACAGCATATTCACATCGACGTTTTAAGGTCTTCCGCCCATTAAGTATAAATAAAAATTTACGCGGTTATTAGAATTCATTAGCGCACTTCTTGGTAGTGTTCTCGGTTGGGGAAAAGCCCGTCCGGTTAAATAGCGTCCGGCTATATGCCACCCGGCCCCTGCCGCTAGGCCCGAAATGTCTGATTGGGCCAAAATTTTGATTGTTTAGATTTGCCTGTTTTTTGCGCTATAATGCTAAAATAGTTAGAAAAGTAGATTTATGGACGTCTGAACAGAAAAAATGAAAACAGTGTGTAACGAGACGGAGAGTGCCAAATCCGGTCTTAGGTTAAAGTATTATAAACTCTTCAATTCATCAAGGAGGTCGGTGGGAAGATGACGGTATGAGAACCGAGGAAAATACTATATAAACCGACCACCTTAAGAAGCTACAAAACACGCACCGCTACTGAGTATTGTGAGAAAAGAGTGAGAGCTTAGCGCTCAGAGCTGAAAAGATGAGCATTATACTATATTCCTAAACACCATTCTAGCCCTCAACCTTAATTTCAAATTAACCCATAATTATTTAACATTTCATAATCTAAGCATTAAAAATCAAAAACATTTAAAGATCGATATTTAAAAATTTAACACATTAAGTTTGTTTGTCCCTTAAATTGTGCAACATTGCCGGCGAAATATGAGCTTTGGACGTTGAGCTCAAGTCCAGACAATATTCCGCCGGCGAAAATGCATTTTGGACGTTGACTATACGCCAATTTATATTCCGCCGGCGGAATATAAGCTTTGGACGTTGAGCTCAAGTCCAGACAATATTCCGCCGGCGAAAATGCGTTTTGGTCGTTGACTATACGCCAATTTATATTCCGCCGGCGGAATATACGCTTTGGACGTTGAACTCAAGTCCAGACAATATTCCGCCGGCGGAATATTGCGTTTGGACGCTGACAATATCATATATATATGGTCAATTCCACCTCAAATCGACAAACTTTTTCCCTTGAAGTCTCAGTTTTGGCTGAAAATTGGTACATTGGTGGGTTCTTGGGTGCTGATAAAAACCTAAATTTTTTTTGACCGGAAGTGATTTTTGGCCGAGATATGAGCAAAAATATTTTTCATTTTTTTGCAAACAAAAAAAATTTGAGGCAACTTTGCGTGCATGTATCAACAAAAGTATTATAGCTAGAGTCATAATTTTTTTTTATTTTGAAGATTGTAATAAGGGCTACCTTAGACGCAAAAAATATTTAAAAATTCTTCTTTTAAATTACCAAAAAAAAGTCAAGTTTTGACACAAATAGCTCAAAAAACGTATCCTTGAATTTTCCGAAAAATTTATATATGGCCCTTAGTAATGTTAATAAATATATGATTTAAAAAGTTTGGGACCGGCATGACTTTTTACAAAATTTAAAAAAATTAATTTTTTGCCCTAATTTTGGGACATATTTATGCCCTTTGCACTATATTATAATATGCCAATGTGCCAAATTTCACAATATTTAAAAAGCAGGACATATGGACAATTATGTTAGACCATAATAGTTTGATTTAATTGATTACTACTATTATTAAATTTACAATGAAAAAGTGAACCTTAAAACCGAAAAAAGTGAAAATTTTGCCTGTTTACAAAATCGACTTTTTGGGTAACCTGCCAACCTTTTTTCAATATTTAACATTCATTTTATAGATAAAATATCGCTTAATAACATATTATAGCCCCAGCTTTTTTCATTCGATTTTGACGCTTCTACAATAAAAATACCTAAATTTGCCAAAAAACAGCAAATTTCCAGATGTCAAAAAACTAACGCAAATTGTATTCGTTTGTGCAAGCTTATTTTTTTTATTATTTTTGCATAATTAACTAATAATGTCTAGAACCTATATAATCAGTCATATGCCTGTTTAAGTGTTAAAAAAATAGTATATATGTTATGTATAGAAAATCTTAAAAGAACGAGGTAGGTAAATTACAAAAAAAGCAGATTATGAAATCATTCCATTTTTTTAATTAAATTTGTAATTTGTTTATTTATTACATATAATTGTGTTAAAATTCGTTAGGAACGCATTTAGTTATAAAAAAAGGTCAATGCCCAAATTCATATGCCTATAGAATCAAATAACAGTGATATTTCATCTTTCTTTAACAGGTCTAGTGCGTCTATATTATAAAACTAAGATGTATTTGGAACTAAAATTGTTTTTTAAACATTATTAAGGTCAGTTAGATATATATTGTATGCCTTGTTCTAAATAGCCTTTCAAATACATATTTGGCATTTGTAAAAATTAGTGAAAAAGACTGAATGTCTATATTTTATTTATATTAAAAAAGATCTATTATTTAGTCTTAAAATTCATCATTGAAGCTAATTCTGCCCGTTATAATTATTTGAAGTTGTTTAACCCTATGTTTTATAAAATATTTGACTTTTTACGTTTATTTTAAGTTTGTTGATAATCATAATAACAGAACATCTGTTGAATCATAATATTCTGGATAGGCCAAATATATTTTATTTTACTTTTTATTATCAGATTTAACGTTGTTGAGGCTGTTTTATTTATATTGAATAAAGGAAAAAAATAAATTTTTACAAATTTTTTAACCTTATTACTTTTCTAAAATCCCAAAATTTTTTTTATACAATAAATTTAACAAATTTTCTAAATTTTGCCGAGGATAAATATTGAATATTATGTACAATTTCTAAAATTGTTCATCAAACTAATAATGACTAGTAAAAGTTAACATATATAAGCATAAAAATTTTAAGTTTTTATTTTTTACACCTTAAAATTTCAAAAAAACCTGGCAAACTTTGGTTTTTATTCTATAAAAAGCTATGGGTACGTTAAAAATTGTTGCGGGAAATTTATGTTATATAGTGATGTTTTATGCATAAAATGTAATTTTAAATTTTCAAATTGGTTTTGTAGTGACCCAGAAAGTCGGCTTAGAAGATAGGAGTAAAATACTGAAAATTACCAATTTTTTTGTTCTGAAGTTCCCCTTTTTTTTCCAAAATTGACAATAGTTTGAATCAAATTAATAAAACTGTTTTAGCCTAACATACTTGCCCCTATGTCTAACTTACTTATATATAAACAAATTTGGCACTTTTAAATATTTTAATATAGTACAGGGAGCAAATTTTTGACTAAAAATCAAAAAAAAAATTTTTTTTTTATGAATTTTACAAAAAGTCTAGTCGGTCCCATTATTTTGAGTTCACATATTAATAATGAATACTAAGGACTGTATTTCAGCAATTTTTTAAGAAATTCAAAAATACGATTTTTTTGTTATATCAAAATTAATGTTCTTTACAAAATTGTAAAATTTAAAAAAAATAATTTTAAAACAATAAACACACGCATGATAGCCCTTATTGTCCTCTTAAAAATAAAAAAAAATTAGGTTTCTAGCTATAATACTTTTTGACTTATAACCTCCCAAAGTTGCATCAGATTTCATCTTGGAATTTTTTTTTCTTTTGCCCCTATCTTCGTCAAAAATCACTTCCGGTCAAAAAATTCCAGATTATGAGATACCCTTAGATACTACCTCCATGCAAAATTTCAGCCAAATTAAAAGGGGTACCCCTCCCGGACTTGTTGGATTGAGGTGGAATTGACCATATTAGGTGTGTGTTTTAGAGATTTAAAATAATAATAATAAATAAAGAACATATGCACTCCAAATTAAGCATGTTGAATATTCTATTATTACCTTAATATAAATCAATCTTTTGCAATTTTTTTCATTTAAATCTTATATTTTTATTAGTCATTTTGTAATGAAATTGTTAATTACCATCCATCCGTCTATAGTGTCAACACACGCAATTACTGGCTCAGATTCTCTCTATTAAAAACGGCTATTGGTAGTGGTACATCCAAAGGCGATAAATAATAAGCCAAAAATTTTTTAAACTGGCCCTTCATTAATTTAAAAACAAAAGATAAAAAATTAATTTTTAGATCACTTTTTAGGTTTATCAAGTTCATAGAAAATTATGTCTTTTTTTAGACAGGTCAATAAGTTTTTGAGAGTTGTGAGCTAATTTCGTAAAAACCTGGCATCTTAACTTTCAAATCCGTTGCCGTTTTTTCTAATTAAACTTAGTTAGTCAGCTATAAACATTGGAAATTTTAGAAAATATGCCAAAAAAACAAAAAACATTCTAAAACAAACATTTAAATTTTATATTTGCATATTCACAACAGCTAAGCTGTTTTCATACTTCAAATTAAACTTTTATTAAAAATTGATAATTTTTTGTGCCGTATTTAAGTTTTGGACGCGAAATATTTTGTATTATCCAAATGCTGATGCAAGAGCTTGATATTACATAAAAAATTTTTATCGTTTGAGATGATAAATATAAGTTAAAAAGAATATATATATGAAAAAAAAACTTTTCAGGGTATTCTCGATCTGTAAAACATAAACATTTGGTTTTGAGGTTTCCCTCATACCTTTCCCTATTCAGGGGCGCCATACCCGTTAGGGCTTTGACTCTTTTAACTCGAGGAAAGCAATTAATATTGCCCACGGGTTAAATAGTAAGATTTGCTCGCACGCCGGCGACCTAGGTTTTTAGCCTAGGCTCTTACTTTAGGCATATCGTTTAAGGCCTACTGCCTAAGCAGGCCACTCAGCAGCTTAAAGTGGTTACACATGTATACTATTTTTCCGAAGAAAAAAGCTTCCTGTGCATGGATTCGAACTCGCAACTCCTGCTTATAAGACAGGAAGGTTTGCCACTAAGCTTTTGAGCCGAATCTCGATCTGTCAATTTGGTCAAAGAAGGCTTTATATATGACGGATGTAAGGAGCCGATGTCGGAAAAATAAGAAAAAAGAAAAAATATATATGAGATACGGCCATGGGATGTTTTTATAAAATTCACGGTTGTGCCATTGATATTAGTTGACCTGTGTTATATATTGTTTTTAAAGGATCTGCAATTAAACTATAATGCAACTATTACCATTTGTGTTTATTTTGTCATAGGCCTGATTAAAAAATATATCTACAACACTTTGTTTTTGAGACAAATACGAAAAACCTTTAAACCATATTTTTTTTGAACTTTTAATTAAAAATCAAATTAGGTGAACTTAAAGTTTATGCATTGGTTTAACATTGAATTATAAGCGATTAAAGAAGATATGTTGTCTGAGTCATAGACGTTATGTTACAAATCCGATTAGTAGCCTTTGTTGATTGATTTGTGATTAATTTTCCGAGGTTTTTGACATTACGATCTTGCTTAAGAAATTTTATTTAACAATGTATTCAACTACTTAAGAATCTATAATTTTTTCAGGCAGTATAATTGATCATAATAATTTTAAAAATACAAATTATTACTTATGTTTAAGCCTTAAAAACCAGACCTGATCGTCAGCTCGCTAACAAGTTGTAGCAATGAGTAGGGCAGCTTTTAGTAACCTGGTTAGAATATGGTTTATCAATATTTTTTTGAATTAATTGTTGAAACGAAGATATAAAGAAGCCCATGCTATCAAGCGGATATTCACAATTTTAACTTGTGCCTCAAATATTTAACTATATTAATATTAATCATCTTTTTTTTACGAGAATGGATTATGTAAGCATCTACTATAGCAATATATATAACATGTTTAACGAAAACATTTTAGATCAGACAATATAAATTGCAAAATTTGCCTAACCAAAGATTTGACCATATCAGTTTTATATTTTAATAGATTTTAAATTAAAAATAATAGGGAAAGAGTTTTTGTAAAATTGCAAATATGGTGATAAAACAGTATAAATGGTTTTGGTTATATGGAATATTGCATAAATAAATAAACAATAACGTGCTAGGCAAACAATTTATAACAATTTTGGATTTGATAAAAAGAAAATGAATTTATTTAAATCATTGACTAATAAATAAGTTTCATTAACAAATTTTCTATTTAACAACATCGTGATTTAATTAAAATAATACCGGTTTATTTTTTTTTGTATGTAGTAAAAAAGCGCATAAACGTGAATTTTTTACAAATTAGAAGTAATTTTTGCTGCAAAAGCCAAAAGAGCATTTAACTTAAACTAAACATCAAAATTAGACTATTCTCTTAAAGGCACAATCTACATTGACCAACGCCAAAATGTAAGCCATAATTTAAAGCAATTTTTTAAACTAAAAATTTATTTCAAATGCAATGCGTGATTGATGCCTTCGATCAGAAGTGTTATGAGAGGTTGCCATGCAATTAGATATCGTACCCAGTCAAGCAGCTTGCTGTACATAACGTGAAGACGCTCCCAACTAAAATTATATAATAACATATATCTATGTAAAAATAAAATAAATAATTTAATTTAACGTATTACAATTCGGTTTACTTTATTGATATGTTAGTATCTTTTTGAACGCTAATTTAAAATTTTTTTATCCATTTTTCTAAAATTATTTATTGCACATTTTTTTGGTTAATTTTTGAAGTTACATAATTATTTTCGTTGCTTCTAAACGAAATATAAATTGCAATTTAAAAAAATATAAAACATTTTTAACAATTAATACAAATATAAAATTTGGAGTATGATCAAAATTCAAAGTTATAACATCACCTTATATAAACTTTAAGTCAAAATATAATAAAAGGTAATGGGCAATAATATATTTCAACCATTATTGAATTTTCTCGAGTTTGGCAAACCATCAAAAGAAGTACAAAAGTTTAAATAAAATTGGTGCGATTTTTGAGGGCACATGTCATATCTAAAATGGTATAGGTAATCAATATTCCAATGTTTTAATTCGTCGATTTGATTAATAGAGATCAGGGTCGGGGGGAAGACAGCCTTCCCGGCCCGTAAAAAGGGGCCGGGCCAAAATGAGTAAAAAGGGGCAATTTTTCACATCTTGTTACGCCTATATTTTTTTAACTATTACTAACAAACCTAAAATAATAATTTTATTATCACGCGATAAATGGTGTTATTTCTACAATAAGCAGCAAATATAATAATATTTGCAAACCGTATTCAAAAATTAAGGTAGAGTCGGGTCTAAAATAAGCTGAAATTAGGTGGGCTGCTTAATTGAAATAAATGCCGGGAAGGAGGGGGCCGAATCAGGTCCATGATTGATACGTATTAGAGGTAAAAGAAGTAGGAGAAATTGAAGAACCACAATATATATTAAGGGTAATGATTAATTCAAAATAACAAAAAATGGTTCTTTTTCTGATTTAAAACATATCTTAGCCCATTATATAAATTTAGCGTCAAACTAGAGACACATGGCAAAATAATAACAATAATTTAAATAAAAAAGAAAAACGTTGTGCGCCATAGCTGCAAAAATTAAAAAAAACTATACTTATTGCACCAGGGAATTCTAAAATTGACATTCACATGTTGGATAAATTGCAAAAATATATTAGATATTTTTTGGACACTGAAAGAATGAATTATAGCAAAGAATGCTGTTTTTAAAGGTATATTTAACACAAGTTTTTAAGGGAATGTTAACTGACGTGTGAAGATTACTTACTATACAAACTTACAGAGATGGACTTATTTATATGACAAACGGCATAATTTTCACATATTTTTCAGGTTAAAAAATATCAATATCAGAAACGTGAATTATATGAAAACATAAAAGAATGCATCCCCATGTTGGCCTAATCTAATATATATTTTTCGTTTTTCTTCGTTATTTCCATCTTTGGCTCCTTGGATCCGTCTAATACGAAAAATGGCCTATTTGACCAAATTGACAGATCTAAATATACCCTAAAAAGAGACAATTATTTTTTTTTGCATTAAAATCCCTTGTAACTTATATTTATAAATCCAAAAAAATGAAAAATAAATTTTATTAATATAAGGTCTTACATCGACATTTAGATACAAAATATTTCGGGTCCAAACTTAAAGACGACACAAAATATTATTGGGTTTTAATGAATATTATTTGTAACAGTTTAAATATTGGGAATATGCAAAAAATTTCAATTAATTTTTGCTTTTGAATCTATTTTGGTTTTTTTTATTTTTTTTTTCATGAAATACGATATTTTGACTAACTAAGTTTGATCACGGTAAACGAATTTGATATTTGCTCAGATGGCAGGTTTAATATCTGTAATTCATAACTCTCAAAAAATAATTTACCTGTGTTATTTAACGAATTGCTTCAACCAGTTTGTAATACAGACTTTGATTTAAAAAACTATAAGATATTAAAATAGCTTCAGTTATGCTTTTTAAAAATATCATATATTGAATAAATAGTACGGGTTCGGAAATAAGGACTGCAAATCAACTTTTTCCTTGCATTGAGGACATGTCTGTTTTTTTCCAACGATGCACCAACCACGAATGCAAAATTCATGAAATCTAAGGTAATTAAATATAATAATAAAAAATAATTAAAATTGTTTATAAAAAAAATTAAAAATATTTATGTAATATGAAAATGCAACCAAATGGTATAAAAAATTATTTATGATAATTTTTGACAATCACAAATATTGTTTCTGTACAACAAAAATTTAAAAAAAAAGTAAAATAAAAAGCAGTATTACACTTGGAAATATTAAACAATTTTAAAATAGGCCATCTTGGCGTTTAAGTGTATTTAAAACGCAGTGCTAAAATATTTATTTGCAATTAGTCAATGCACAAATATTTTTTTTCTCAATGTAATATAAAAACTAAAAATTTATAAAAAAAATAGGTGACCTAATTATGGCTTAACAGATTCGTGGTTATTTTATAAATGTTTGGCCTTACATAAGTATACACAAATTTGTGAGAGCTATGAGCTAACTACATAGATCAAACCTGCCATTAAAGGGATTTTTATATCTAAACAAATTAAATAAGTCAGCTATGAACATTAATGATTTAAAAATATCAAAAAATAAACAAAATCAAAAACGAAAGTAAAAAAAATTATTATTGTAATTACAACAGTTAAACTGTTAGAAAAGCTTGAATAAAATATTTATTTGATTATAAATTGGCTCATATATTGGTAAAAGCCAATATATTTTTAAATTTTAAATGGTAAAGAGCTATATATACTTAGAAATTTCATTCCTCAATATTTGAGATGTAGATGTTGAATATGAGTTATATGAAATTTATATATTAAAAAAGGATGCTTGATTTTTTTTCAAGAATATTCCCGGGGTTCGCCGAGTTAATTTAATCAAAAAAAGCCAATTTTCGATATGGACGGGTCGAAGAACAAAAAGGCGTAAGAAACTACTAAAAATGAAAAATCTTGATAAAAAAAAGGCCATTATTGGGTTGTATGCTTTATAGGCATACTTATATTTGCACTAATATTTGGGTATTATTATAACACAAAACGAAAAGTGATTCGTATTTAATTTCGAATTGATTTAAACAAAAGGTCTAAATGTTATTTGTAAAATTTTTATTATATGTAGATAAAATACACGTGTCCACATTCAAGTCTGAAACTTTTTTCGATGGCTTCTTGATCGGGCGTGTGCAAGATTAGCTGAAATATTCGTTCGCCACAGATGGCACAGATATTTCGTTCTAGATTTGATTTATTTGTTTCAAAATCAATATTATTAGAGTTATTGTTAGCTGTATTTTGGTAGAAATTGTTTGAATCTTCGGATTTTGGCTAAAATTATGGATATATTTAGTGTCGACAACAAATTAAAAGAATTATTAATTAACATTATATAGACTTATGTTTTTACATGTTCAAATCATTATTATGTAAATTGTTGATTAATAATATATTAGAGAGTAATAAAAAAAATTTACATTGACGCCTGACACTAATTAATATTAAAACAGAAAATTTTTGATATTAGGTAAGGGATTTAAAGATTTATGCAATTTATGCGGCACACTGGTGGCTAAAAGATTTACGATAAAAAATGATACTTAACATTAATTGGTCAAAAAATGGCAAAAGTCTTTAAAAGACCGAAAGATTAAAACATAATATACCCATTTGAACTCATTCAACTGTATATCAAAAAATGTCTTAATATCAAAACCGCAGGAGTTCGGCTCAACAGCCATATGGCCTTTCATTGATTTGCCCCTGTAGTCCGGTAACAACTAATGACTTTTGTTCTGCGCAATACCTCAAATACCTAATTAAGAAGTATTTTACTCCCATTATCAATTTTGTTTGCCGTTTTAACTATATGGTCAAACCGCCGTTATCTCCATTAAAATACCAAAGTGTACATTTAACAAATTAATAAAGCTGTGTTAGAAATAAAATTTTTATTATGGTTGTTGAAAATGCTTAAAACAATCTATATTTTATCATGCAATTAAAAATATTTATCATTAAATTTTGTTGAAAATTTATAAAGCAATGAGTTATTTTTAAAAAAAATATTTTTTATAAATTTTTATTTGCCAAATCAATTAAAATAAACGGATTATAATAGAGGACTCAAAATTTAAATCTTCTATGGTATAGCCTAATTAAGATTCTGGTAATTTGTATTTATTTAATCAACCCTGGGATAAGCAAAAGACTTATATATCAAAGGGAAATTAATTTATATGAAAAAAATCAAAGCTTGATAATAAACCAAAACAAAACTAAACAAGACAAGTACTAAACAACTATATGGAGACACTGTTTTACAATCTAATTATAAAATCAAATCTTAGATAACAATTAAAGTTAGAATTACACTGGACAACAAATTTAGGGCGACCCTAAGCAACATTTATGGCAACTATGGTTTTGGTCAAGTTTTTAACGCTGATCACGAATATGAAATCAGAATTTTAGCCAAGGCCTCAGATTTTTAGTTATTTTGTGTCAAAGTTGAGATTTTTCAATTTTTGGGGTATTTTGGGCTTCTATATCATAAAACCTATGGGTAGTAACAAAAGTTTAAAAATATATTTAGATAACGAAAACATTCATTATTAACGTAAGGGGTTTAAATTTTTTTTTAATATTTAATTTTTTTTTATTTTTACATTTTTGTAAAATTAGTGGTTTTTGTCATAAACTCCGTTTTTTGATCCTAAATAACTTGAAAGTAAATTGCTAAAAATTTATGTAATAACCTTTTTTAGATATGTTTTTTATAAGGAATCTGAATATGCCAATAGATTTTATGCAAAATTAATAGTAAAAAAAATTTTTTAAATTTTTTTTTGAACTTTGGACGCGGTTTAATAAAATTTGGAGGCCTCAGAAAAAAAACTAAACCCGGGATCGTTATCGCAAGAAAATTCTCTACAAAACCCTCGAAAAATTGTGGGTGTAGTTTTTTTTGTTGTCCAGTGTTATTTAATTTTAACATGAAAGTGATGGGAAATTATAAAAAATAAAGGCAAACGAAAGGTAATGACAATTATGTCTCTTCGCAATCAATTTGTTTAACAAATCAAGTGATAAATTTAGAATTTAGGAAAAAATGCTTTAACAGATGTCGATGAATAGTGAACATTCAAGAGACTGTAGATTTTTTTTGGGTGAGGAGCACTGAAATCGCTATTCGGCGACATTCATAACACCTAGGGTCATAGTATCATTTAGATGTATTTAATTTGTAACTAATAAACTAATAAATTAGATCAAGAAAATCATTAGGATTTAAAATAATGTGAACCGTTATTTGCACATAATCTGCTATAAAAATAGCAATTTAAAAAGTCAAAATCTAATGAGATTTAAAAAATTACATGTATGAAAAATCGTACCAAAATGTTTTTATGACAAGTTTATTGTAACTCAGTAAAAAATCACCCTCTAAAAGTTTAGACGCAGACAACACAAATAAGCTGATATTTTCGTGACTTATTAGGTTTCATGGGGCCTACCGAGTGAAAATTGAAAACATTATATATAAGGCCAAATCGCTCGATACAAGTGGATAGGGAGCCTTATAAATTGTTTGCAGACCTGCATTAAAAATTTCTCGTTGCTGTAGTTGACCTGGGAGCTAAGTATTAAAAACATCACAGTTAAATATGTACGCACGAGTCTCAACTAAAGCCATGAATCCGACTCCTAAGCCACCCGTGTCTTTTCACAACCAAGACTAGCAACTATAAAAACGAGCGAACGTTACAAACAACAGATATGAGAATGCTTATAAAAAATTGCAGGGTAATACAAATATCACTATACACAAAACTTAAATATTCTCCTAGGGCCATACAAGATCAGATGCAACTACATTGCTAACATCATCGAACCAATGATTATAAATAGCAAGTACAAGAAGGACTCCTTGATATTTTCTAAGGCACAAGGTCAGCCACTGTCATAGATATTCCTAACCTCGTCGCCTTTGCATGGTAAATAGCTCGACAAAAAAATATACATATAAATTCTGTAAATTTAAATTTTAATTTAATCTTCAATATCAGTTATATCTCGAGTAAATTAAAAATTATGTAGAAAGGCCTATCTAATTTAATATGTTCTTTTCGTTATCTATTTTTTGAGTGTGAAACCCATAAATTTTTTGGTTAGAAAAAAGCCAAGAGACATTTAGTTCATTTACCTTTTTTGACTTCATATTAGTTTCAAGTCTGGGGCGGCTATTGTAGTAACATATGTTATCGGCACAAATTTCAGCCACGTCTCGATTTAGGACTCCGAAATAGAGGGCGTAATAAAAGGCCAAGGCAAAGTAGTAAATGAGAGTTATTGGAAGCATAAGTAAAATGTTTAATCCAAAAAACCAAGCCAAAAGCCCAGAGTATCCAATCAAGCCAAGGGTATGAGATATTTTGAATATAGCATAAAACCAAGTGTATATGAGTCTGCAGATTAAATGTTTAAATAATAAACCTAAAATAGAAAGATAGAAAATAATAATTGTAAAAAAAATAGTTTTTATGCACAAAACATGTTGAAATTATGTTTTTTAGGGCCCGCAGGTTTCATTTGAAAAATTTTGATAAAAAAATTTGGTCCTATGTTGGCAAATTTTTCAAGAGTTATTGTGCAAAGTTCTTATCGAAATGAATATCAGTTATTATATAAATTTACAACTGCCCTGTGGGTTGGAAAATATTGGAAAAACAATGGTTAACAATTATGTAAAAACCAAAATTGAGGGAATTTTAACACGACTTTTTAAGAAAACAAAGTCTGAATCAGGCGTGATTTTAGATCCCTTATGGGGGTATTGCCCCCCCCCTAAAAAAATTAAATTGCCCCCGCCCCCCAAATACATAATAAATTTGTTTTTGCCCACCCCTCAAATTAAATTTGCCCCTTCCCAAAAATACGTATAAATTTTATTTTTGCCCTTTCAAACCCATAAAATTAAATTTGATTACCCAAAAATATCTAAACATTATTATATTAAAAGTATTTACTTTTTTAAAAAGTGTTTTCATTCATATTAATGCTAAAGAGATCTGACACAGAAATTATTTCTGCTAAGATACATAGAAAAATATGATGTTACAGAAATATATATGTGAAATTAATTCATAATTCTGATACCAAAAAAATTTCTCACTTGTTAACAATCTTTTGTTAAATTATAATCTAGAACTAAAAAACCTGATCGCACAATGCTATAGGACAAAAATGTCCATGGAAATAGGTGGTGTCCAAGTATTTCTAAGCAAAATGGCTGGACACCGTGTCCCGTGTATTCATTGCTTTAACCACTTGTATGTTGTTGTAAAAGATTGTCTTGAAATTTTGAGTGAAGTTAAAGATTTTGATATTTTTTCTTCCCTCCATAAATTTTAAATATGATGCAATCAAGGTAGTAAGTGAATGCGAGACTATACCCCGGCTGTTGCCCCATCGGTCGTGTGGTCACTACGACGCCATTGTTTTTTTTCAAAAAATTACATACAAATACTAAAAACTGTTTAAAATAAAAATAAAAAAGTTTTTAAACCTTCAGCATGGGGCAGAAGCGTCGGGGTTTTTATACCATATTTATAATCATCAATTTTTGTATTTATCAATTAAAAGATTATTTTATTTATTTAAAATAATTAATGATCAATTTCAATGCAAAACGATTTTTCCAAAACTGATTTTTTACACGATTGTTTTTTAGAAATTTATTTAAAAACTGTTTTGATATATTTAATACTTTTTTAAATGACAATGATTTATTTATAAATAAAAGAAAAACTAAATCTAAAGATTTTTCCAATTCGTATTTATTTTTTACTTTTAAGTTTGAGAATAGTTTAAATATTAATAATAAATAAAAGTATGTTTTAATATAAATTTATTTATTGATTTTTTTAATAATAGATTTTTTACCGATGATATTTATTTAGAATCTTTAGAATCCCTTTATAAACTAAAATATCCTTTAATAAAAGTAATTTTGATAAAATTGATTACACTGGAACAAACAAACAAACAATTGGTTTAAGGTCTCCCCCATACCTTTCCCCACTTAGGGGTGCCATACCCGTTAGGGCTTTGACTCTTAACACGAACAAAGCAATTAACATTGCCGACGGATTAAATAGTAAGATTTGCACGCACGCAGGCGACCTAGGTTTTTAGCCTAGGCTCTTACTTTTAAACATATCGAGCCCTACTGCCTAAGGAGACCACTCAGAAGCTTTAAAGTGGTTGCACATGTATGCTATTTTCCCGAAGAAAAAGCTACTGCGCACGGATTCGAACTCGCAACCTCCTGCAACAAAGTCAGAAGGTTTGCCACTGAGCTATCTGAGCCGATTTGCTTACAATGGACATCAAAATTTGGTCGATTCTAAGAATCATTTATGGCAACTAGTGTAGTGGGTCAAATTTTTGGCGCTGATCGGGGGCTATTTTAGGCTTCTATATCATCTATGGGTAGTATAACAAAAGTTTATAAAAATATTTAGGTAACCGAAACATTCATTATTAACGTAAGACGTTTTAATTATTTTATAAACAATTTTTTTTTATTTTTTCATTTGAAAAATTAGTGGTTTTACTCATAAAATCCGTTTTTTGATCCTAAATAGAAAGTAAATTGCTAATAATTATGTATATGTTTTTTATGAAGAATCTGAACATGCCAATAGAATTTTTGGAAAATTAATAGTTAAAGAAATTTGGAGAATTTTTTTCCGAACTTTAGACGCGGATTACAAAATGGAGGCATTGGAAAAAAAACTAAACTCGATCGAAATCGTTATTGCAAGAAAATTCTTTACAAAACCCTTAAAAAATTGTTTATGTTGTTTTTTTTGATGTCCAGTGTTATCTAAATAACTGACAGAAAAATTTTTTAATAAAAAAACTATATAATTACAAAGTCGTGCTGATGATTTTGTTAATTTTTTATACGATTACAAAAATGCGTTTCTTTTGCCCCCCCCCCCCAATTGGGCTAAATCGAGCCTGGTCTGAACCAACTCTAAAATAATATTAATGTTGGAGGATAAAATAAATTTTTTATATTTACATCATAATACTCAATTCTTAAGCGTTTTAAAATAATATTGATTTGATAAATGACAAACCGTTGAACAAACTATATTTTTGAATAATTAAAAATTTACAATATTAAAACATATATAGGGTTATGGTACCTAAAAGGTATATTAAAATATATTGTCAATTTTATGCAAAAAAAAATCATAAACTAGATTAAGACAAAATGCATAAAAAGTATTACTACATCAAATCATATTTCTGGGTTAAAAATCATTGACCCATTTTTAATGATTAAAATTAATTATTCTACAACTTACTAATATTAATTCATTTTTATTGTAAAATTTTAAAAATAAAGTTTTAATCTTGTAAACAACCTTGGTGTATTTTTCCCCAATGGTTTTTGCATACTACGATAAATCATGTAGAGTGTAACTATAGTATAAATGCCATGTATTATTATAAATCTATAGTAGAGCCTGTAAAGGGATAGTGCCTGAGGTATAATCCACATACCTAAGGTTGTGGCCATCTGAATACAAATATAAGATAATATAAATTAATTTCTTATTTATTACTTATATGGTCACCTTAAAAATATTAGGGAGGAAAGGGGCAAGAAAAAAGGGGTTGTGACTAAATAATAAGGAATTACAACTCTTTTTAATCTTCTGTTGTATGACTGACTTATAACACAATATTATAATAGTAACAGTATAATTATGCAAAATAATATACTTAATATACTTGATATGATTTAAAATGCTTTCTCCTCCAAAGCACAAGAAGCAGTTGAGCAAGTATCATAGTAACAATAATAATAATAACCATCTCAGCATGCATAGCCTCATGACCTTTATGATCTAGATGCCATTTATCATGAGGATCTCTAGTTAAAAAATATATTTTTTACAGCAATAACTTGATAGGTATAACAATATTATTATAAAAGTCTAATTTAAAAGTATTTCTATATAAAATCAAATTTCATATATAAGCTTTTAACTTAAAAAAGATATTGTATTACAATGTACGATTGACATCCATTACAGATAGCTTATCCTGGTGTTTCCTTTTTCTTAATACATCAAGGTTACTTTTATATTCATTGAGTTGTGTTTCGCTATTGGAATTATTCATATTTTATGTTGGTGAGATTCTAATGTGGAATTATCAGCTGGTTATCTTATATGCATTTAATTTTAAATATTCTATTTTTAATCAATTTAATATTTTTTGTAAAACGTGTAAAACATTAAAATTTTATTAATGAATCAAAACTGTGGAAATTTTTATAGCATAATTCTTCCTACTTATAACGAAAAAGAAAATCTTCCTATTATTCTTTGGCTTATAAAAAAATATGTTTTAAACGAGTAATTCTTTTCTCTCTACAATTATATATATATTGGGTATGATAAAATTTTCAATATAATTGTATTGTCATTAAATATTTTTTGATTATGATTTTAAACCTTTGCTGATTTTCGACAAAGAATAAAAGATTTAGAAATTTTTGTGATTTATTTCTAAATTACTTTAAGTTCTATGCAACCTTAGATTTTATATGTAATGCCTTAAATGAAAAGAATTATTTGTTTGGCAAAATTTATTATATTTTTAATAAATTTATATTCCCTTTATGCTTAGGAAATATGAAGTTATTATTGTTGATGATGGGAGTCCTGATGGTACAGGAGAGCTTGCTGAACAACTAAAAAAGTTTTATTCTAACAAAATGAATATAGTATAATGTGATTTATAATTTTTTTATCAAACATATATTATATAAAAAAATAGATAATTTTTTAAATGTTTATGTAATTGTCATTTAGGGGCTCTATATAAAGATCAAATCAGAACCCCTAACCTACATATCATTTTTAATTTTAAGTAAAATTATTTATAATTATGCATATAAATTTACATATAATTTTATTAATACAATTCTAGTTAATCAAACATAGACCAAAGAAGTTAGGCCTCGGTAAACATAATATTTCAAACTTCAATCTTAATTTTTTTTATTTAGGGAATGTAACTTTTGATTTATAATGGGTGAAATAAATATTCAATTATTAGCAAAATAATTAATGTTTTCTTACTTTAAATGTCATATATACAATATATGTCTTTTCCTAATTCTAAAACCTAGTTTGGCAAGACCTAATAAAATTTTTTTTATTATCCTAATAAAGATATTTTAATTAGAGTTACATATTTTTCAATTATGGCCCAGCTCAAACATGGTTTTTTCATGTTCCCAAATTCAAACATGGCACAGATTTTATATTGCAGACCATGAATTTTTTGTTATAAAATTTATTAATAATATACATAGTTTAGAAGTAACACCCTTGGTTTCATTACTAATTACCCCTTTTCTTCTTTTTTTCACAAAATAATTTAATAAGGCAAAATGAAATATAAAAATTTGGCTGGCCCGTAATTCTTATTTTCAATTTGGGCCTTGCCCCTTTTGTTGCAGGCTGCCTTGGATTTGAAACTTTTGGGTCAACTTTGTTAAAAGTTGTCAAGTATGATTTTGTTTGTTTTCTTTACATGAATTGCTTTATATCACATTTAAACAGGGCATTATTAATATACAAACTTTTTGCTGTTAACCATTAAACTTTTTGTGGTTAACCATTCTTTTTTAAGTACTATTTTTTATTTGCCAATGCTTTTTTATTCATTCTTTAAAATAAATTAGTAGTATAAATAAAAAATGAGAAATAAAATGTAGATTATTTTGTAATTTTTGAAGTTAGACATTCAGGTCTGAAATTAATATTAAAAATTCTTGTAGTATAATTTTTTTTACAAAGGACTTATGTTAGAATATTAGTTTAATTCATATTATTTATAAAATTATGGTGGCTAGATTCTAATGTTTTAAACTTTCTTATTTCTATTTGTTTTCTATGTATGGCATTGGTAAAACATCACGTAATTCCCACCACTTTCATGTGCACATTCATAAAAATTTGTTTATAATCAAGGTTTAACTACAGAATTAAACTCTCACCATAATTTGATAAAAAAAATATAAATTAAGCCAATTTTTAAACAATACAACTTTATTTTATCTCCTTTTATTTAATAAATAATTCTTCAAAGTAAAATGAATTTTTTAAACTCTTCTAAAATATTTCTTGTGAATATTTAACCTTAAAAGAAAAATTACATTTTTTTTCGTATGTATAAATTACATGTGTAATTTGCACTTAACAATTATATTAAATGAATTTACAAAATAATTACACAATAGGTAAATTTGCTTGTTGTTTGATTACACAAGTATACACATTTAATATTTAAAAGGTTTTTTTGAGGTAACGTTTTTATAACTTAATTGTTAAATACTGGGTTCTAGACTTTCTATTTTCTAAGGGATTATTATCAATAGTACTACCATTTGTAATAATAACATAGTCGCTATCAAAAGTTTTCTTTTACATATGTTTATTTATTCAAAAGGTACCGCATACAGAGCTGCCCTTGAATTAGCCTCTGGTCAATATATTATCCTGATGGATGCTGACTTATCTCACCATGTAAATTATATTTTTTAATTTTGTTAACAAGTGAACATCCTAGCTTTTATGAGATCAGCTTTTTTGGAAAAATTAAAAATTATATAACATGATTGAGTTAATTTGAGTTTTCTATATAATTACACTAGTCAAGTATCATTGTCAAAAAACAAAAGTTTTCAAAAATTGATTCGAATGGATTCTCCTGGTGGTCTTACATATATATTTTTCCTTTCTTGGTTACTTATGGCAATTTTGCTACTCACATATTGAAATAATTTTTTTAATTTATAGATTTTGCAACCTCAAGAATACAGTAAAGAGAACAAATTTAAGATTTTTTTATATTTAAACCACTTGTACAACATATTTTTTATCTAATGATGAGAAAAAATAATTTATTTCGAGCTCTTACATTAACATTCAGACAATATAGAATATTTGGCATACATATTATTGTTAGTTAATGAAAATTTTTTGAAGTTCGAAATTAATATAGCCCTTGT